>OW240921.1:2867410-2882410 GCA_933207985.1 Pelobates cultripes | reverse complement strand
GAATGTTATTAATTATATAGAGTGTAAACATTTTTGTATTGTCCAATATTTACATCACAAACATTTCTTTAACCCCTTCAGGACCGCTGACGGTTCAGGACCATCAGCGGTAAAACGTGCTGACGGTCCTGAACCGTCATAGCGAAAAACAGGCTGCGGGAAGCAATCAAAGATCGCTCCCGCCAGTATAACACTGTAACTATCTGCCAGACATCCCAGGCAGATAGTAACAGCCAATTGCAGCGTGTGAGCGATCCGCGATCGCTCACAATTGGCTGCTGTCAAAGTGGGTGTTACAAACACTCGCTTTGACAGTGATCTCTGCCCCTCTCTCCTCTGTAGCGTTTTGTGAGGCGAGAGAGACAGAGATCATGATAATTTGTAGCAGCAGAAGTGTTCCACAGCTATATACAGTATCTAAAGTGAATAAAAAAAATAATTTTAACCCCCTCCCTGTCAGATCTGTTACAGCAGTGCATTTGTACTGTCTGTATTTTTTTTGCCCTTAAAGGGTTAAATTTGTTTTCAAAATCTGTGTCTTGGTCTGTCTTGGTCTGTCTTAGTCAGTCCGTTTCCTTCCCCCAAATCTCCATTAGATTTTTGTGACAGGAGTTAGTTTAGGGATTGCTGTTTAGTCTGTTTTAGTAAAAAAAAAAGAAAGAAAAAAAAAGTATTAAACAAATTGTGTGTGTTTGTAATTTGTTTTAGTCGTGTGTAAAACATGCAGCGTATGTATAACTTGCAGGAGGCAAATGCCTTCTTGGCATCAGACTCTGACGCCACTGACACTGCGTCAGATTTTGACCCAGGTCAGTTTTCTGACACGTCTAGTCAAGACGACATGTCATCTGTGTGTGAGCTGGCTGAAGAAAGAAGCTGTGCTTCCTCTGCTACGCCGAATGTGGAGGAGGACTGGGTACCTCCTGGGGACAAGTGGGAAACTTGTATGGGACATACTAAACCCCTTGTTTAATAAAGGTTAACACCTTTATATGGATAATTTTTATAGTAGTGTCCGTCTGTTTAAAACACTTTATGGTTTACAGATACTGGCCTGCGGCACTGCCAGAATAAATTCCAAAGACTTTCCACGATCTCTCATACAGGCAAAATAAAAAAAGGGCGAATGTAAAGCACTTCGCAAAGCTTAAGTGCTAGCACTAAAATTTAGGGACAGGAAGGATGTCAACATGCTAACCACCATCCATGACGAACGCATGTCAGACGTCTCTGTCCGGGGTAGAGTAGAGTCCAAACCGGTTTGCATCAGGGCGTATAATAAGTACATGGGGGGTGTTGATTTGGCTGATCAGCTGATGCAGCCATATCTTATTTTACGAAAAACCAAAGCATGGTATAAAAAGGTGGCTATCTATCTGATGCAAATAGCAACCCACAACTAATTTTTGCTTTTTAAAAAATAATCCAGGGAAAACCACCTTTCTCCAATTTCAGTTGAAAATAATTTCTTTAACAATTTATGGAGGTGGACAAGTTCCAACAACGGTGCAAGCTGAGTCCAGACATTTTATTTTTAAGTTACCGCCAACTGCTAGAAACCCCCTGTAAAGGATCCTTGCATTCGTGCAGCGATGATCCTTGCAGCTTCCCCCGAAATCCAACTGAAACGAAGTGATTATAACTCCCAATCCCCCAAACATGAGTCGAGACTTCATGAAGGGGTAAAACGATCTGATTTACTGTGGGCTACCCGCCCGGTATTTATGCAGGTCTCCCACCTGGTGGACACGCCCCTAGGGGACCAGATGGAAGACTGGGACAAAAGAAACACAGTAGCCAATCACAGTGGCTATAGCATAAGCACTCCCCTTTTACATAAATCACTCCCTCTTTTCCATCCTGGAGATAATTAACTTAAGGTAGCAAAGAGAGCCTTAATTATCTCCAGGAAGAAAGAAGCATGGCTTTTCTTATTTAGCAAAACAGAATAAAAATATATAACTTTCTTTTTACACAACATAAACTTTAAGTTCCACATATCCCCAGATAGCTTGGATCTGAGGGCATATTCTAGGCGAATAGCGCTCAGATCCCACGAACACAGTTCTCAGAATCGTCGACCGAAGTTTGACTTTCACCGGCCGTTCGTGTGTTTGCAGCCGACTGCAAGTTCCATACTATAGCTATCTGGGGTCGGCCACTTTCGCCTACTTTAGCGCACGAATGAAGTAGTACCCCTTCATTCGTGTATTTTTCCACCGTATGAACGAGGATGGGCGAAGGTAGCAGCGGTGTTCGACAAAATAGGTAGCCGAAATCAGTTCCAGGGAATCCTCACCATTTACTGCTGTGCGTTCGACAATGCAAAATGGCGATTGCCACGTGTTCGGTAGATGAACGCGGACCACCCGCTATTCACCAATTAGTCTGTGGTTAACCGCAACAGTCAGGGTGGTCAATAGGCGCCACACGACCTCAGTGGGAGGTCGGTGGTTCGGTAGTTCATTCGCATTTATTGTTATTTCCACGAAATCCCGCTGTAATTCTCCAAGTAACCGAACAGGCTTGTTCGTATAGTCTGTAAATAGGGGATTTCGTTACACCCCCCCCCCCCACAGAAACGTTGTCAAGTCTGTTTTAAAAACTGGAAAAGGACAGACACCCCTTTTCACTGTCCTGATTGCCCTTTGAAACCAGGACTTCAAGCTGTACTACACAGAACAGTTGTAAGAAGTGTTCCTGAATTTTTATTTTATTTTTTGTTTCTTTGGAAAGCAGCCATTTTTTGTTAGTCAGTTTCCTTCCCCCAAATCTCCAGTTAGATTCTATTTGAGGAGTCAGTTTAAAGATTGCTGCTAAATGTACATTTGCTACCTGCACATTTGGTGTAACATGTTTTCTGGCAGTAACACATAACCAGCTGGCCAAAACCAGAAGACGTGTGCATAAAAGCCAGAATTAAAAAATTACCACTACACATTCTTTGGGGGGCAAAATGGTTGGGGGAAAGAAGTCAAAACACCCCATCTTCTATAACCTTTGATGTCTACTTTATAAAACTATATATTATATATACTGTCATGATGGTAAAATTAACTGGGGGGTGCAAAAATATGTCAAACTGAAGATAGACCAAGCATACCTATATATCAGGTTGCAAAACTGACATGTACAAGTTCTGATTTTTTCCTTTTGGCCCCCAAACAACCCAGCAGCCCTATACATGGGGGGTATCTCTGTACTTGGGAGATGTTGCTGAATACATATTGGGGTGTTATTTGGTAGTGACACCTAACAGGTTCTGTGAATTTATACCTGAATTGCAATGTATGTGAAAAAAATAAAATAAAAATAAACTACCTATGCAAAGTTTGGCAAGGTTTGTGGTAAAATGGCTGCATAGAAAGTATCAAAATATTCTTAGATGAATACCCTGGGTTATCTAGTTTAAGAAAAATATATACATGTCGGGTGTTTTTTGGAGATTTATGACATAACAGTGTTACAATGTCACATTTTGAAACAGCAATTTCCTACTTGTACTTATAGCCCTATAACTTGCAAATAAAAGCAAAAAAACACAAAAACAAAATGTTGAATCTATTTAGCAGTTTGTTTCATTCGATATTGTAGATCAGTAAAATATTTTTTAAGTAAAAGTCAAAAAATGTGTTTTGTTTTAATTTTTCACCATATTTTATTTATTTTTTAATTAAATTATATGACATGATAAATAGTATGTAAATAAAGCCCTTTTTGTCCTGAAAAAAACAATATATAATTTGTATCGGAACAGTAAATGAGAGAGAGGAAAATTACAGCTAAACACAAACACTGGTCCTTAACGAACAACATCGCAAAAACAGTCCGGTCCTGAAGGGGTTAATGTCCTTTAAATGTATTTAAAATTTACCGTATTTTTCCATGTATGAGACGCCCCCATGTCTATTTTTTGAGAAATAAATATTTTAAGCAATAGAACAACTTCTAACTTCTGAGGAGAACAACACACATCTGATTCTAATGCCTCCCCTATGCTACGGTACTCTGTAAAGTTAGGGAGACTACAACCCCCACAATGCAGCAGGTGGTGTGAGGGCACGCTGGGAGATTACAGCTCCCACAATGCAGCAGGTGGTGTGAGGGCACGTTGGGAGACTACAGCTCCCACAATCAGGGCCGCTATCAGAAATTTTGGGGCCCCTGACAAAGCACAAGGTCTGGTCTCCTCCCCCTCCCGTGCCCTACCTAGTGTGTGTCTTGTGTTAGTGTATGCAGTGTTTGTTGTGTTAGTGTATGCAGTGTGTGTGTTATATTAGTGTATGCAGTGTGTGTGTTGTGTTAGTGTATGCAGTGTGTGTTGTGTTAGTGTATGCAGTGTGTGTGTTGTGTTAGTGTATGCAGTGTGTGTGTTGTGTTAGTGAATGCAGAGTGTGTGTTGTATTAGTGTATGCAGTGTGTGCGTCAGTGTAGTGTATGCAGTGTGTGTGTTGTGTTAGTGTATGCAGTGTGTATGTCAGTGTAGTGTATGCAGAGTGTGTGTCAGTGCAGTGTATGCAGTGTGTGTGTCAGTGTAGTGGATGCAGTGTGTGTGTGTGTAAATGTTCAATCTGGAGGGGGAGGGGGGGACAATTTCCCATTATTTTTTTAAATTTTATATTAAATTAATTACATGTTTCTCCTCCCCTCTCTGTTTCTTACCTGTGTCCAGGGTGGGGGGAGATTCCATCCCTGGTGGTCCGGTGGCATGGTGGAGCCCCCCCGGCTCCCTGTAAAAGAAAAAAAACAAAACATGAAGCATAACTCGACAAGAAATTAACTGAGAAAGTGTTTTCAATGACTTCCAAGTAGATTATCATAATGTGAATTAACACAGAGACATAGGTTCAATCTCTATTGGAGGGCAGTGAGAGAGCACAGACTGTGTCCTTTGTACAATACAGATTGCTGATGTAGGATAAGCTTTTCAAATAATTGAACATAAATGGATAAACATTCAAATTGATTTAATATTATGAAACATATTTTAATGTTGTCACGTTTTGAAAGGTTTAATATATTGTTATATTTTTATATCTTCTTTAATATTTGTACGTTTTTGTATTTTGCCTTCACAGTGACCTGTCCACCTGGAGCCAGACTGTACGACTGTTCCGGCTGTTGGTCACATTGTCCTACAGAGCAAGTGTGTTCTTCAGGTTGTATTAGTGGCTGTGTATGTGATACAAACGGTTACGTTTTACATGAAGGGGCTTGTATACCTGTCGAAGAGTGCCCTGCAGGGTCTTCTAAAGGTATGTGAACTTCCATACAATACAAAGCAAAACATGTATGAGTTTGGCACAAACAAACTGCTTTGTGGAAGGAACCCAGATATTTATTATCAAACACTTCCAATAATGTGTATAATGGATACCTGCTAAGATACACACACACACACACAAACACACACAAACACACACACAAACACACACACACAAGCACACACACAAACACACACACACACAAACACACACACAAACACACACACACACACACACAAACACACACAAACACACACACACACAAACACATACAAACACACACACACATTTAGTAATAAAAGTGGGACCTAATAAGGATTTATTTCATGAAGAAAATATGATATTCAGTTGACACGTTCTAGGTATCCTTTTGCTCTTAAAACCAATCCAAGATGAAGAAAAGGCAGTTGTAAGTAAAAATAATAAAATAAATGAATACTGATACCAATATACTTTCATTACTACACAGAGTTGGCTTGTCCTGCTGATACCGTGTCCACAGACTGTGTTGGCTGCTGGACGTATTGCCCGGTTTTAAGTGCAAGCTGCTCCAACACTTGCCACAAGGGCTGTCAGTGTGAACAGAAGGGGTTTGTGCTTCATGGGAATGCTTGTATTCCACTAAACGAGTGCCCAATTATTCCCAAACAAGGTAAGTCTTATGTAACCAGGATAACACACTGGGCAGACACTTACAGCAAGCTAACCTGAACTCAAATCTAGATCAGGTCAGTGGTTGTGTGTTCAGTTCCTTTAATCCATGGTACATTGAGAAGGTTTTTAAGTTACCGAGGAGCTAAATATAGTGTAATTGTAGCTCTGCCACAGTATAACAATTCCAACAATTAATAACTGGAATACAAAGATAAGGCAGTGAAAAAACAGTTTGTCCCAGGGGTTAGTGTATGCAGTGTGTATGTCAGTGTAGTGTATGCAGAGTGTGTGTCAGAGGTCCTCACGATCACATGGGCGGCATAGTGAGCAGGGGGAGTGCCTGTAATGACAGGTACTCCCCCTGCTGCCTGAAAAAAATAGTGTAAAATACAATTATATATACTTAGATCATAAGTATATACATACACACATACACATGTACACACATACACATACACTAAGTGTATTTTAATATTTATATATATATATATGTATAATTAGAAATATATATTAATATCAAAATATACGTACAATGATATTGATTAAATATATATATAGAATTTTCATTATATATATATATATATATTATATAAAATAAATATGTAAATATGTTAAAATAAAATTAAAAAAATAATAAAAAAGAAATAAATATATGTGTAAATTTGTTCTAACTGTATTTTAAATTAATAAATAAATATCTATATATATATAGTCAAAATACATGTAGAACTAAATAATACATATACATATTATATATGGAATATATATATATATATATATATATATATATATATAGAATATATATATTACTTTACTGAGAGGGTAGTGGATGCATGCAATAGCCTTCCAGCTGAAATGGTAGAAGTTAACACAGTAAAGGAGTTTAAGCATGCGTGGGATAGGCATAAGGCTATCCTAACTATAAGATAAGGCCAGGGACTAATGAAAGTATTTAGAAAATTGGGCAGACTAGATGGGCTGAATGGTTCTTATCTGCCGTCACATTCTATGTTTCTATGTTTTTATTTATATATATATATATATATAATATGTAATAATTCTACGTATATATTTATGTAATAATTTTACATAATTATATCATTTTATTAATTACAATTAGCGGGACCTGCCTGACAACCCAGGCCAAAAGTCCAGGGAATTAAATTTGCTAGCACTATATTTAACCCCATAACTTTCCACCATAAAACCTGTACATGGGGGGGGGTACTGTTCTACTCGGGAGACTTCGCTGAACACAAATATTAGTGATTTAAAACAGTAAAATGTATTACAACGACGATATTGTCAGTGACATTTTTTGTATTTTTTACACACAAATGGCAGCTACACAATATAATTGTTGTGATATGTTTTACTGTTTTGAAACACTAATATTTGTGTTCGGTAAAGTCTCCCGAGTATAACAGTATGGTGTGCAGGTTTGCAGGTTTTATGGTGTTTTCAAAAGTTACACAGTCAAATATAAGGCCTGTGTTTCAGTTTTTTTCACATTAAAATTCGCCAGGTTGGTTATGGAGGACAGGGATTGGTTCCCTGACTGTTAGATTCACCAATTGGTATGAGCCCTTATAAACTAGTAGAACCTGCACAATGGAACAGAAAATGATACAAACTATGACAGACACTGTATTTATAATACATTGTATCTATAATAAAAAAGTATATTATCAGGTCATGTGATTGTTATTAGGACCAAAACCAAAATAAACTTACAGTAAACAAACTAGATTGTGCTATTTTCCTTAATTGTAAGTATTTCACATTTTACAGGTAAACCATGCCCCCTCGGCACACGCTGGGAGCTGTGCTCACTTTGCAAAGACTATTGTCCAGTTCAGGCGCGGAAATGTGACAATTTGTGCAGAAAAGGTTGTGTCTGTAATAAGAAAACACATGTCTTGTATAAAGGTAACTGTATCCCACTCAGGAAGTGCCCGGCAAGCACTTTGCATGGTGAGTAGTTGTCACGTATTCAGCCGCTTATAAAAATGGGGTTAATGGCCTTTACTGTCCACACAGGAAAAGTTGTGCCGAGCAGCAACCAAATCCACAGAAGGGTTAATGCTGAGCAGCCATTATGCTAATGGGATCCTGGTAGCTGCCTTTGGGGTCAAAGGCTGGTTACAGCCTATCAGATCTAGAGGAGGGGTATGTAGGCCGAATTCTCATCCTGCTCAGTGCCCTGTCGTGGTTTCCCTTGTGGTTGTCCGAGAGCGCGTTATTGATTCTGGTAATTCTGGTTATTTGACTTTGGCATTGTTTTTGACTTCCCTGTTTTCTGGCATCCCTGACTCTTGGCTTTTCCTTATCGTTGTGTCTCTTTCTGTTTCCCTTGACCTCGGCTATTCCTGACTTATCTTTAAGTCCAGCCATTCTAAGGTCCGGTATACGTTACCTATCAGTCCTCTGTGTTACACAATTCTACGTGCTGGATCATTCTGTAATCCTGAAAATAGTTTCCTTAATTAACAATTTAAAACACTCAGCTTATTGATAAACACTGGGGTTGGAGGGAGCCTTGTCCATCTATTCATTTCAATACATATTAAACGCAATGTCATTTAAAATCTACATCACACGTTAGAGCCAGAACACCCAGATCCTCAGTCTCCAGGCTGTGAAGATCCAGTATATTGCTTTATTAATTGCTATATTAACGTGTGGATCCACCATCCTGTTAACAACTCGATAAAATGGCTGTCACTACCGATAGTGAGTATCTGGCAACAGGGAATTGACATCAGGCACTAAGCAGAGGCAAACAGCTCACATTATTATCTAAGGGAGCCACCAATGAGTCAAATCTATTTATATCCAGAAACAGTAAAACAAAAATTCTTGCTCCAACCCTGCTTTACCGACCAAGTGGTACTTGCGTGTCCTTACTGGACGCACAGATGTGGTGTAAATGGTGTGTGTTTCACTAGCATGAGTGGTTCATAGTTATACTGACAGCTGTTATTAGTGAAAAAGCTAAATTTGTAGCCACTATAAGCTACCGGCAAATGTTCATAATGACAGCTTAAAGCAACATTAACGAGTGTTTAAATATATTTAAATATAATGTGCTTTAACTCCAGGAGCGTGATGGGGTGACATTTTCTAAAAGTCTTTTTAGATTCTGTTCACTTGCTATTCGAAAATGCTTAAAACAAATTTCAAATGTTTATTTTTGAAGTTCTTTGTGTATCTGAGATTACTGTAAATTGATGCTTTATAGATGATATTCCATCACGTGAGTCTCATTCTCAGTGGATAACACAATCAAGGTGTTTCAAATGAAATAAGAAATATATTTTTTTTCTATAATAGATTTGTTTAAATAAAACATATAAAGAAACATGAAAGGTAATGCAGGGAAGCAGCGCCTTCACAAGTGTCCTCAATTCAAATAAAGACGGTACGATATGTAAAACAAGAGGACAAGTAAACAGAATATAGTGTAGTATTTTTGATGCTGGTGGTTGTTACATATAAAAGAAAGGAAATGAACTTACAATCTTCTGGAGCTTATGGTCTATGCGCTTGTATGGCACAGTCGCCGTCTATGGATATGCTGATCTTGGTCTCGGTGTTAATTTTATGTGGAAAGGTATCCTTAGACCAATCAGCAGCGAGTGGTGGTCAGCATTCGTAGAAGTGGTCTCTTTCAATATGCCATTATGTCAAAGTGAGAGTTCACCAGCATATAAAATGAAAATAAAAACAGAAGATAGTGCTCTTTGTGCAGCTAATAAAATACTAAACTAATAAAAGAAGGTATACTCACAAACGGAGAGCACAGCAAAGTTATACTCAATCCTATACAGTTTAAATGGTATCTTTCCCACCTAGGAAACCAAAGTATAAATCCTACAGGTAAAAATCTTCAGAGATAAGAACATGAAGGTCCAAATTTGATAAATTACTAGTTTTATTTATAACCAAAATAATAAAACCAAAAGTATAGTATAAAACACCAATACCACATTTACACAGTGTACTCTTTTTATTTGTCCTCTTGTTTTACCATCTTTATTTGCATTGAGGACACTTGTGAAGACGCTGACTCCATAAAGTGTTCCATCTTTTTGTGCCAGTCTGTCAGGGTTTGTTGTTGTCTTGATCTCCATAACCACGTTACTATATTCTTTGAGCATGAAGAACTTTAGTTAGTTGCATGCCAGTAATAGTTTCAATTATTACATTGATTTGCCTCCAAAAATCTGACACTCCTCCTTCACATGTCCACCATAGATGGAGAAGATCCCCTGTCAATTTACCATACCTCCAGCAAGCAGACAAAATGGCAATATTGTTGCAACTTAAGTCTAACAACATGATGATCAATTCCTTCTCTCCCAACGAATATTCCAAATGGTTTTGCCATTAGTGGATAAATTATGGGAGACCCGTGTGTAGAAAATTTTGTATTCTTAAAGCATTTGGAAGTGGGTTTGGTCAATGGGGTTAATCTAGAACACTGTTCAAACTCCGTAGGGTTTCAAAGCTCCTTTTTTGGGAGTCATAGAGTCCTGATAAACTGCTTCAGTTGGAAGAACTGAAAGGATTGTGCCTAAATAGGGCCAGTGTGTGCTACCAATGTAGTGAGAGGTTTCAGCCTTGCCTGTCCCCATGAATGATCAAAAGGTATATAGCATGATGTGTTGGGTCCAGCTTCTACGGCAAACTGAAGACTCCTAGCCCCTTCGGGGAATAAGATGTTATGCAATATAGAATATCTAGGCGACAGGGTTGGTGAAATATCTGTTAAGTGGGCTAATTTCTGCCATACTGACATTGTGGCTGAGATGGTCTGGCATAGTGAAAATGGATAATCATGTGACACTGTACAGTAAGTGCCCATGGTAACGCCTGGAGAGGTGTGTGTGTGAGAGAGACTGTTCAATAGAGATCCGGAGTTTGGATGTTGGCTGTATGGACCAGTCTAGGATTCTGTGAAGGTGGATTGCATAGTAATAATAGAGTACATTGGGAAGGACTACCCCCTTCTAATTTTAGGGCGGGCAAGAATTTGATATGCTTTATGTGGCTTTTTGCCAGCCCAAATAAAGTAAAAGCCGCCTGTATAGTTTTAAAAAAATTCCAGAGTAAAGGGATCAGAATCGTGTTGCTCATGTAAAGCAGACGTGGTAGGACATTAATAGTTAAGATGTTAACCCTGCTCAGCCTCCGAAAATTAGGTCTATTTCATTGTTTTAGGTTGTTCTGGATGTCAGTCAGCAGTTTAGGAAAGTTTTCAGTTCCTGCTAATTTCATCTCTTTTATGGCCTTGCCTTTGCATACAACTTGCAGTAGGGGCAGGGCTGCCATCACAAAATTTGGGGCCCCTGACACAGTTCGAAGTCTGGGCCCCCCGGACCTGCTCCCGAGTCTGAGTCCGCCCACAAGGATGCCCTGTCTGTGTAGTGTGAAAAATGGAGAGTATGCACATTTGTATAATGGATGTAGTTTTATTTTTTTTTAGATAAAGTGTGTGTTTGTGTAGTGAATGCAGAGTGTGTTTGTGTTGTAGTTTTAGTGTGTGCATGGTGCATGCTGTGTGTGTTTGTGTTGTGGCTTTAGTTTGTTTTGTGGTTTTAGTGTGTGTATAGTGTATGCAGTGTGTGTTTGTGTTGTAGTTTTAGTGTGTGTATGGTGAATGCAGTGTGTGTGTTGTGGTTTTAGTGTGTGTATAGTGTATGCAGTGTGTGTTTGTGTTGTGGTTTTAGTGTGTGTATGGTGTCTGCAGTGTGTGTTGTGGTTTTAGTGTGTGTATGGTGAATGCAGTGTGTGTTGTAGTTTTTGTGTGTGTATAGTGTATGCAGTGTTTGTGTTGTGGTTTTAGTGTGTGTAAATGTGTAAAATAGGGGGCTGCATTGGGGGGGAGCCTTTTTGTATATGAAGAACTTTAGTAAGTTGCATGCCAGTAATAGTTTTAATTATTACATTGATTTGCCTCCAAAAATCTGACACTCCTTCACATGTCCACCATAGATGGAGAAGATCCCCTGTCAATTTACCATACCTCCAGCAAGCGGACAAAATGGCAATATTGTTGCAACTTAAGTCTAACAGCGTGATGCACCACCCTGAGACCAGTTAATAATTGGATTAATGCATTTGGACACTTGAGTGGGCATGGAATATGTTTTGAAATATTTCTATCAATTCCTTCTCTCCCAACGAATATTCCAAATGGTTTTGCCATTAGTGGATAAATTATGGGAGACCGGTGTGTAGAAAAGTTTGTATGCTTAAAGCATTTGGAAGTGGGTTTGGGCAATGGGGTTAATCTAGAACACTGTTCAAACTCCGTGTGTGTGTTGTGGTTTTAGTGTGTGTATAGTGTATGCAGTGTGTGTTGTAGGTTTTGTGTGTGTATAGTGTATGCAGTGTGTGTTTGTGTTGTGGTTTTAGTGTGTGTAAAATAGGGGACTGCATTGGGGGGGGAGCCTTTTTGTATATGACCCACATTTATTTAACACACCATTTTATTCCCCCCTCCCTCCTGCTTACCTGATTGGGGAAGGGGGGGGATTGCATCCCTTGTGGTCTGGTGGAGGGAGCCAGCCACTGTACAATGTAGACGGGGGGGTGGGGGGGGCAGCCAGCACCATCTTAACTCTACAGCATCTCCTGTGCATGTAACTCTCGCGAGCTGTGCCTGTTTCCCGTGCGGAGTGTTACCATGGTAACCTGTGACAATGCTCTGCCGGCCGCGGAGTTCACAAGAGTTACAGGCACTGGAGAGCTGCAGGAGAGTTAGGATGGTGCTGGCTGGCCCCCGTCTACATTGTACAGGTAGCCTGGGCCCGAGGTGAGCATATAGATAGCGATAATCGCTATCTATATGTGCACATATGAAATGTGGGCCCCGGGACTCCCAGAGCAGTCCGGGCCCCCCAGGACCGCCTGGCCCATGACAACCGTTATGGTTGTCATGCCCTGATGGCGGCCCTGAGTAGGGGTACTAGTACTAAGATAAACAGTAGGAGGATAGGGGGCATCCTTTTGTGTGCCATTCAAGATAAGTGGTGGTCTGGATAGAAATCCATTAACTTTAATTTTCACTGTTAAGCTTTTTTTCTGTTTTTCTGGCCAAGATATGCACTTGTGGCTGAACCCTAAGGTCGCTAATGTCATCATAAGATATAACCAGTGTGGTGAAACTGACCTCGCCACTGGGCATTGGAGAAGACTGATTGCCCCTCTCCTGCCATGTGACTATGGCCCCTTGGATGTATTGCCCTTTAAAGACATGATTTGGGCATAATGGATTTGTGTTGTGCTGCTGCTGGCCCTTTAACTCCCAGAGAAAGGATTTGTATTTTTAAACTGGCACTTCGGATGCAGTCGAACACGTGGCGGCGGCCATTTTAATGTAGTCGAACGCGGTCAGCGGTGCGTGCCACTGAATCTATGGAACTAAAATCGGCTACACATTTACACGAACACCGCTGACCGTTACCTTCTCAGGAACTTCGACTGAAATTGAAGTGCTTTCGACAATTCGAACGCACTGTTAGACTGGGCTATTTGCACGAACGGCCCGTTCGTGCATTTGAATGGAACTTTTTCTGTGTGAAATTGACTGACCACACAGCCCAAATTTATGGAACTCTTTAGGGCATGAAAATGTGCTTGCGGTCGGTCAAATAAGCCTTTCCCTTAACTTTTTAACCCCTGGACTGATTGCCCTGATTTTTGAGTATGTGTATATTTCAAGCATGCTGATTCTGAAAATGTTTTATGTGAATGGCATGTATATTTTGGAAGTTATTAATATTTTGTAAAAACTGTATTTCTCTGCCTGTGATAATTATGTTAACCATTGTGTTCAGTAATCATATCACAGGCAGAGGGGACGATTTTGTGTGGGAGTGTCTGTGTGTATTTTACGGATTGATTGGTTGTATTTCAAAACCCTGTGGGCAGTACTATGTTTGTGGATTGTGAAAAAAAGAGGCTGTATGTGCCAGTACAGTCAGTTCTGCTTGACCCTCAAATGAAGTGTCGTCTCGTCATTGGGGGAATTGGATTGTATGCTGATTGCCAGGAGTGTAAGCTGATTGTATGCTTTTCCTGTTCAGCGGTTTACAGCATTCATATGTTTGAGAGCATTCGTATGCCTCTCCGGTTCGGTGATTGTGGTGTCTGCCAGAGTGCTTGGAGCCCTCAGGAAGCGCTAGGAGCATCCTTCAACGGAGGTACCCAGTCGGGGTGCCCGTCGATCCGTTACAACCAGTCCATCCTGTCAAATTCTTTTTCAGCATCTATTGCAAGCATAAGAGAGCAGTTTTCCTGGAGCCTGCAAGTTTTCTCTGTCTCTGTTTAAGAGGCGGTGTCCAGGGCCGGACTGGCCCACCGGGATACCGGGAAATTTCCCGGTGGGCCGAGGCAACTGGGGGCCGGTCGCGTTCCTGGCTGGAGCCGCTGGGCCGGGTGGCAGCTTCCCTGGTCTGGCGGCCCTGCTCCTCTCACTGCTGTGGCTGATTGAGGAGGAGCATGTCTCTGTACCATGCTCCCCGGCACAGGAACCGCGAGGGAGCATGGTACAGAGACATGCTCCTCCTCCATCAGCCACACCAGTGAGAGGAGCAGGGCCACCGGACCGGGGAAGCTGCCACCCGGCCCGACGGCTCCAGCCAGGAATGCGGCCGGCCCCCTGACTTCTCCAGGTAAAGGGGGGGAGGGACAGGGGAATAGTGGGAGGAGGGGAGAGACACAGGGAAAGGGGGAGAGAGATAGGGAGGAGGGAGAGAGACAGGGAAAGGGGGGAGGAGAGAGATGGGGGAGACAGGGAAAGGAGGGAGGGAGGGAGATGGGAGAGACAGGGAAAGAAAGGAGGGAGGGAGATGGGAGAGACAGGGAAAGGAAGGAGGGAGGGAGATGGGAGAGACAGGGAAAGGAAGGAGGGAGGGAGATGGGAGAAACAGGGAAAGGAAGGAGGGAGGGAGATGGGAGAGACAGGGAAAGGAAGGAGGGAGGGAGATGGGAGAGACAGGGAAAGGAAGGAGGGAGGGAGATGGGAGAGACAGGGAAAGGAAGGAGGGAGAGACAGGGAAAGGAAGGAGGGAGA
>OW240921.1:2855703-2867310 GCA_933207985.1 Pelobates cultripes | reverse complement strand
GGGGGGAGGAAGAGAGATGAGGAGAGACACAGGAAAAGAGGGAGGGAGAGAGATGGGGAGAGACACAGGGAAAGGGTGGAAGGAGAGAGATGGGGAGAGACACAGGGAAAGGGGGGAGGAAGAGAGATGGGGAGAGACACAGGGAAAGGGGGGAGGGAGGGAGATGGGGAGAGACACAGGGAAAGGGGGGAGGGAAAGAGATGGGGAGGAGGGGAGAGACACAGGGAAAGGGGGGAGGGAAAGATTGGGGAGAGACACAGGGAAAGGGGGAGGGCTGGCCGGCACCATGCAGCCAGTCGGCAGGGGAGGAATAGAGGACCTGGGGCAATGCTCCGGCTCTCACGAGGGTGAACTCTAGCCCTGGAGCTATGGGCTAGAGTTCACTCTCACCACTTCCTGGTGGTCCCAGTAGTAGGAGTGAACTCTAGCCCCATACAAACACTGCCCCCCACACACACACACCATACACATTTACACACTGCCCCCCCCCACACACACACACCATACACATTTACACACTGCCCACCCACACACTGAACCTTTCACACACATCGCACCACTGCTCCTATACCCTACCACAGCCCCATATCCCAGCAGACTCCAGGTAAGTTGTCAAACTGTTCTTAAACGGTTTGACGACTTACTCTGGGAGGGGGTGCCGACGCTCCTGGCACCATAACCACTACACAGAGGAGTAGTGGTTATTGTGCATGGAATATTTCTTTAAATAATCTACAAGTGCCCCTCTCAGGCTCAGGCTCTGGATCCGCCACTAGTATATGACATGTATATCAATGTGTGTATTAGTTATATATATATATATATACCTATTATATTTACACATATTAATGTACATTTATATATGCATAATACACAGAGAAATTTCATTTATATGTACCATATGTAATCAGCAGATATTGGCCCAGTCTTGTTGCTAGGTGCATACTCCAGCACAATAACATATTTAAAGTGAAGAGCACACCCACAGGACTTCAAAATACTAAATTTTTTACAGTTGTGCCCTACATACATTCACCATTTCAGTCCCATTAACAAGCTTTCCTTAATATGTCAAGGTAGTTGGACTGAAACATTGATTACATGCAAAGGCACGTCTGCTTAAAATAAATCTGCACTTTTGTTTATTTTGAAGCCTATGAGTGCGCTTTTTACGTTGAAGTACTTTTTAATTTTAAGTTATCTGTTCTAACTCTGTATCAGCACACCATGCTGGCGCAACGCATTATGGGGCTGGTAAATATTTTTTTTCCAGGGCTGCTTTTAATTCCCAGTCCGGCCCTGGCGGTGTCCCATCTTTGCGGGCCCAAATAGTGAGATCAATTATTTTTGTGGTATTGTCTTTTGCTTCTCTCATTGGTACGAATCCCGCTGGATCAGGGTGGACTAGGTCTTATAACAATGGTCGTAGTCTTGTGGCTAGCATCTTCGAAAAGAGTTTCATATCCACATACATCAACAAAATGGGGTGAAGGCTTCCACAAGATTCTGGCTTTTTGCCCGGCTTCATGATTAACGTTATTTAGGCTATATGAGAGAATTGGTTGAGAGGGGGAATTGGCGTATATTACTTCTAAAAAGTGTGTGGCCACCTCCTTTACAAAGGTTTTATATTACGATGATGGGAATCCTTCAGGTCCCCTGGCATTATAAGATGGAGTAGTCCGAATAGCTTTGATGACTTTGTAGTAAGTAAACGGTTCATGTAGGGCCTGGGCCATAGTTTGGGGTACTAAATTATCTAGTGGTTTCCTCAAGTAATCATTCATCACCGACACATCAGGCGGGGTATGGGTTAAGTTATACTACTAGGTAAAAGTCTCTAAAAGCTTTGGGGAAATAAGAAATATTATGTTTATCTCTGCGACAGTACCAGCTTGTCCTAAGGAAACCAAATGGAGCTCCTGCACTAAGTGCGAATCATACTGCTTCCCCGAGAAGAACTGCCAAAGTGTCTGTCGAGGGGGCTGTGTTTGCACTCAAAAGAAATATGCCTTGCATAACGAAAAGTGTATCCCGCTTGAAGATTGTCCCCAAATTCCCAAAGCTGTAAGTTTACTTAACTGTCTAGAAGCTATTTTTTATGTTTATGTAATTATGATTCCCTCTGTACCGGATGAGGTATATTTCCTTAAATGTTGTGTTCTCTGACTGGAGACCATTTGTTTCTTCTATTAAGTTTCTATTTTAGTGTCAGTTTATTTTGACATTTTGCGTCATTAGTTCAATAGCTTTAAATTCATCCACTTTCTAACAAAGTATTGGATTGCACTATCTTCTTAATTCAACAATATTTTGGAAACATTTTAACACACAGAAGGATAGAGTTTAAAGGGACACTATAGTCACCAGAACAACTATAGCTTATTGTACAGTATACAGCTTAATGTATAATATACAGCTTATAGTACAGTATACAGCTTAATGTATAATATACAGCTTAATGTACGGTATACAGCTTAATGTATAATATACAGCTTAATGTACAGTATACAGCTTAATGTATAATATACAGCTTAATGTACGGTATACAGCTTAATGTACGATATACAGCTTAATGTATAATATACAGCTTATTGTACAGTATACAGCTTAATGTATAATATACAGCTTAATGTACGGTATACAGCTTAATGTATAATATACAGCTTAATGTATAATATACAGCTTATTGTACAGTATACAGCTTAATGTATAATATACAGCTTAATGTACGGTATACAGCTTAATGTACAGTATACAGCTTAATGTATAATATACAGCTTAATGTACGATATACAGCTTATTGTACAGTATACAGCTTAATGTATAATATACAGCTTAATGTACAGTATACAGCTTAATGTATAATATACAGCTTAATGTACGGTATACAGCTTAATGTAAAATATACAGCTTAATGTACAGTATACAGCTTAATGTACGATATACAGCTTAATGTACAGTATACAGCTTAATGTATAATATACAGCTTAATGTACAGTATACAGCTTAATGTACGGTATACAGCTTAATGTAAAATATACAGCTTAATGTACAGTATACAGCTTAATGTAAAATATACAGCTTAATGTATAGTATACAGCTTAATGTATAATATACAGCTTAATGTACGGTATACAGCTTAATGTAAAATATACAGCTTAATGTACAGTATACAGCTTAATGTATAATATACAGCTTAATGTACGGTATACAGCTTAATGTACAGTATACAGCTTGGTATACAGCTTAATGTACGGTATACAGCTTCATGTACAGTATACAGCTTAATGTAGTTGTCCTGGGGAGTATAATAGCTCCCTTCAGGGACACCTCCAAGTGGCCACTCCTCAGATGGCCACTGGTGGTGCTTCCTGGCTCAGTACTGCACAGTAGGCAGCACTGCGCATGGGACGCTGAATTTTCCTCATAGAGATGCCTTGATTCAATGCATCTCTATGAGGAGGTGATAATTGGCCAAAACAGTCTTTGGCCCCGCCCCTTTGTCGATTTTAGTCAATCCAATACTTTCACCAAGGGGGAAGGGTGGGGGACAGACCCGTGGAAAGCTGAAAAAAGGGGGTGATTTTTAAACTTTTATAGGAGGCTAAGGGGGTTGGGGGAAGACAAGCCACCTAAATCGTGGGTTTTCACTATAGGGTCTGGAATACATGCTTGTGTACCTGACCCTATAGTGAGCCTTTAAACTAAACCAGTGTTCTCATAATAATAGGGAATAAAGATTTAGTCACGAGGGCTACGATATGTTAGCTACTCTGTCTGGTTAACGTTTTCCTACATTGTCCAAATAAAGTAGCCAATGCCATGATCTTTAGAGGGCAAACTACTGAAAAGTGTACAAAAACACGTCGGGAGTGGGTTTCACTAAATTTAAGAAACTCATTTAAAGTCTGTTTTGTTTAAATTATGTGTTGGGCACAAAGAAAAACAAAAAGGTGATGACCAATTTTTTATTGAAAGTTTTTATTAAATATTTTCACTGAACATTGATTCGGTTCCATTAATATGTAAATAAAATCACAAAAATTGAAGTATAACAGGTAGGTGCTATTGGGAAATTAATCAACAAGCAGGTTGTGGCAAAGTTCATTATTGAGGCTTTCTTTTCGAGTTGGAAAATCTGAAAAATGGTGACTATTTCTCCATCAGATCTTTTTACACCACTACAAGCAATACCCGGATAACGCTGGCACAGGGTTCTGTAGCCAGATTCTCATTTTTATTGGATGTGAATCTCTTAATGACAGAAATCTTACAGGTTCAAAAAGGCAAGTTAAATTAAGTGAAAGATTCAAACACAGGGGAAATGGCTCCAGATTGTCAAATGTATTCTTTATTCTGTTGGAAAAGGAGGAAGGGAGATATATTTCACTTGTGAAACCCATATGACAGATTTTGGAAGAGAAACCATTTTCTATCAATCCAGCTTTTTCTGAAAATTCTAATTGTTTGAAATACGTTATTTTAATATTACGTGTCCTAATCCCTGCTCATGTCTTCTAAATAGTGAATACCTACAACATCCTCAAGTCTCCGACCAGAATTCCACGATCGTTATTCTAAGGAGTAAAGTTGGGAAAACACGGCTCTACAAGTCTATAAAATGTTCTTCGTATCTTTGTAACAGCTTTGTGTGGTTTGATGAACAGATTAGAAATGAAAGTTTAGTTTGAATTAATTTACTGGATCCTTTGCATATTAAATATGGTTTATATCAATCAGTTGTTAATAGGACTTTCCATAACTCAATAAACTCTGAATGCTTTCCAATCAGAAGAACCTTTAAATTTGAATATTTTGAAAGAATAAAATGCACGAGTGCTTGTAATCAACAGATCGTAAGGCAATCTGATTAAATTAAGAAGGAAAGAAACAAGGTTTCTAGTCCAAATGTTTGGATAAAACGTAACGTTTATTTTTCAGTCAGTAAAATAGGTTATAGTAAGGCCAGAAGGTGGCTGTATAACCGCACTAGCATAAATGAGAATTATTACTAAATATTTAAAATGATTAAACACACAATATATATACAGTTTATACAATATATATATATATATAGCCAAAAGTACAAGATAGCACTCCAGGGACTTCCAAGTCCAATGACTAAAACTTAGCTTTTATTAGCTCAAAATAAAAATCAACGTTTCAGTCTGTATCACAGACTTTTCATCATTTGCATATATATATATAAAAGAAATAGAAAATATAAATATGTACAAATGGTGGTAGCACTGGAGCTGAGTAGCAAAAGTGTGAGAGAAAGGGGTCACTATATAAGTATGTTACACATTGTATTTCTATGAGTGCCAGGGGGAACCCTCGGCTAGACAGTGCTCAAGCTCTGTAAATGACTACCAGAGGTATGTGCAAAGAGGTCCTAAAATGACTGAGTGGTATGAGTAGTCCAGACACAGTGGTAGGAACTGAAAAGCTTGATAATCCAAAAGTCTGACAGTGCTTTCTAAGGTTCCTGTCAGGAGTCTATAAATGGAGAGAGAGACAATTTCATACCAGTATTTCCAATTTACTGTTTACCCATCAAAGTACAATTTAATACTGCTGTTAATATTTAGCTAATCTGTGCCTTCAAGGTCAACTGTCTTTACCTAAGGTAAAGACAATCTAGCTGTAATAAATGGGCGGTATATGACTGCTTGAAAGGATAAATCAGGTGTAGCGGGACCTGGGAAACACAGCTGATTATTCCCTTTAGTAATAATAGGTCAGGCCCATTTCCCCCCAGTAACTGGATGGCACACAGTTCCAGGGTACAACTTTTGACAGTCTTTATTTGGGTACATAGCTTTTTATGCACAGAGGGGTCTCCATCCAACACAACACAATCCCAGACAGGAGTGGGCTGGGTGACAGATAACCATCTTCTGCTCTGGGAGATAATAACAGGACACAGCAACACAAATGAATACACATTACATATAGGAGGGTGAGCTTTGGTGCTTGGTGCCCCGAGATGGGAAGGGGGTACAGGGTTAAAGCTTATACTGATGAATAGCCTCGGGTCCCACCTAAGATCCGTGCAAAAAGCAGGGCGATCGGATATACAGAGTCCGAGATATAAGCATCGAAAGTCTGTGGCTCGAGGTACATCCCTGAAATTAGTTCCATGGCGTTGCTTGGTTTAGTCCGGTGAATTCAAACTTCACGCCTAAACAAAGCAACAACCAATCAGCTGGAAGGGCGCGAACCACATCGCCTCAATCAGCATTCAGGGAAGGAAGGAGTTTCGCCGCCCAATCCAAAGAAAGGGTGCAAAACATGGCTGCACCAATCAGTGCTCGAGGAGGAGAGGGGTTTCGCGGCCCAATCAGAAGATAGGGCGGGAAACCCAATTGCACCAAGCCGCTGAAAGGCATGAAACCTATTTGTGTCAATCAGCGCCCAGGGACGAGAGGGGATTTCGCCACTCAATAGGGTGCGAAACCACATTTAAATCAGTGCTCCTGCTCTGATTGGTCGCCGGCATCCTGCAGCGACCAATCAGCACTCACTTGTGCTGACCAACCAGGAGAATGGCACAAACCCAGTGTAACGGACCGTTTTGCCCAAAAGAGGTTAAAAACCATTTAGGCGATATTCCCCTTTTTCAGCTGCACAGACAGCTACTGCAAATACCCACAAATTCACCAACTCCCGAACTGCAACCAAGGGAATACTCGAAACTCCCAAACTGGAGACACACGAATAGCTGCTAGCAGACGAACAGGAAAAGCCCCCAAGCAGCTTACACTCCTGGCAATCAGTCTCTAACAGCATACAGTAAATCCTCCCGTAAAACACACCCACAATTACATCACAATCCCTCCTCTCTGTCCTGGAGATAATTGTGAAGTAATTCAATTATCTCCCAGGACAGAGGCAAGACTCCATTAACCACATGGCAGTAACAATACAATAAAAGACATAAAATTACATACAGTTACATTTATTCCATAAAACATAGACATTCTACATATCCCCAGATAGCTTAGATCTGAGCGCACATTACTACCGAATGGCGCTCAGATCACATACATACAGTTCAATCGCCATGGAGCCAAAGTCTTTCATACATTCTTTCAGTATGTGGCTGGGCTCCATGGCATAGCTATCTGGGGTAGCATGGCTTTAACAGTCCGCAGAAAGGCACGAATAAACCTTTCTGCCGTTAAAATAAAAGTTTAAAATGCAGGACCATAGTCTAAAGGGAGCAGGCGAGCAACCAGGCCTCTCCAGTGGACAGTGGCGAGGTTGGTTTCGCCACACCCAGTTTGAATGGGCGCTCCTCCTATTGGTCAGCACGGACTCCCACACGGTCAGCGGAGGCCTGCAGCTGCGAGACCAACTCACAGCTCCAGAGATTCCCCGCTGGTGCACATACCTCTATCCGGTGGATGCTCACACTCGTTAGCGAGGTGTGAACATTCTAACTAAACATTCTAAATGGGGTATCGGGGTGGTCCGGTAGTCCAGTGCCCTGGAGTGCACCCGGATGGTGAAAAGGTATTTTTCAGGATTTATGGTCAAAATTACAGAACGGGGAAAATTAAAAAGTGGGGAACACACATTCTAGGAGGGCACATCCACAAATAGAAAAAGGACAATTCACAGTGAGGCAGCGGTCCCACCACATCAGGCTACTTAGTATAATAGCTGTTCAGTGCCTTCACAGGCACCTGTGTTAGAAAGAGTTAACTAACTGTAATAGAACCGAAAAAATGCCAGTCTTAGAAATGTTAACTATGCTGTGCCTTCAAGGGCACCTATTGAGGTTGAAGTTAGCTTACTCTAGCTAGTGAAGCAGTATATGCTGATCTAAGTGCTTGGGTTCGCCTGAGTCTGAAGGATAGAATTGCTGGAGATCTGTTTACACGTGCTGGTTCCACAGAGGGATAGGTCAGAGCGTCTGTTCATCGATCTGCAGGTAAGTACTGAATGGAGCCCGAGCCGAGAATTCCTCTTGGGCTTACTTACTCATATAGTGACACCTTTCTCTCACACTGTTGCTACTCAGCTCTTGTGCTACCACCATCTGTACATAATTCTATTTTTCATATTTCTTTTCCCCTGTATATATATATATTAAGATTAATCACTTTAAATAGTTAGTTATAATTCTCATTTATTCTAGTGTGGTTATACCGCCACCTTCTGGCCTTACTAGAACCTATTTTACTGACTGAAAAATAAACGTTACGGTTTACCCATACATTCCGCTAGAAACCTTGTTTATTTCCATCTTTCCAAGTTAGTTACTTACCTCGGGGTTAATTTAGCCCACAGACCCCTTACTGGTTCTCCCAGACACTCCTTTTTCTAATTAAATTAATTAGTTTTACTCAGACGTGTGCTCAGTTAATGTTCCCATCTCGCTACATTTCACACGTAATGAATGATACACAGACAGTTCCATGGATTCATCTGGAGTTCGGATTCCTGAAATGGATTGTTTTAAAACCAAGGAAAAATGAAGCCACATTCTATCCTGGCTGCACTCTATCCTGGCTGCACTCTATCCTCGCTGCGCTCCATACTGGCTGCGCTCTATACTGGCTGCACTCTATCCTCGCTGCGCTCTATCCTGGCTGCGAACATAAAGGGACAATATTGTCACCAAAACAACTTAATGAACCAATTTTGGTGTATGAATCATGCCCCTGCAGTATCACTGCTTAATTATCTGTCATTTAGGAGTTAAATTACTTTTGTTTCTGTTTATGCAGCCGTCCACTGCCTGTGATTCACACAGACTGCAGAAAAACAGAACGGTTTAATTTTCAATCAGATCTTTACTTGCTTTATAAAAAATTTTTAATCTCCTGCTCTGTAAATTAAACTTTAGTCATACACAGTGTAACAGACCGTTTTGCTCACCCGAGGTTAAAAACCGTTTAGGCGATATTCCCCCTTTTTCAGCTGCACCGACAGCTACTGCAAGCACCAATCTCCTGAAATGCAAACCCACGAATTCACCAACTCCCGAACTACAACCAAGGGAATACTCGAAACTCCCGAACTGGAGACACACGAATAGCTGCTAGCAGACGAACAGGAAAAGCCCCCAAGCGGCTTACACTCCTGGCAATCAGTCTCTAACAGCATACAGTAAATCCTCCCCCAATAATGAGACGACACTTCACTTTGAGGGTTAAGCAGGAACTGCTTTACTGGGGCTAACTGCCCGGCTTTTATGCAGGTCTCCCACCTGGTGGACACTCCCCTAGGGGACCAAATGGGAGACTGGGACACAAAGGGTAAAAGGACCAATCACAGACTTACACATTTCAACCATCCCACAATGCATCACAATCCCTCCTCTCTGCTCTGGAGATAATTGAGAAGTAATTCAATTATCTCCAAAGACAGAGGCAAAACTCCATTAACCACATGGCAGAAAACAAACAGTAAAAGACATAAAATTACTTAAAGTTACATTCAGTACATAAAACATATATGTTCTACATATCCCCAGATAGCTCAGGTCTGAGCGCACATTATTAAGCGAATGGTGCTCAGACCACACGAATACAGTTTAATCGCCTTGGAGCCAAAGTCTTTACACAGTCAGTTTCATGCGAATGGCTCCATGGGATTCTTATCTGGGGCACAACACACTCAAACACCGGGCCGTTCGTGCACTTCCACCGAACAAGAAGGGAGGTCGGCGGCTTCAGCGGTGTTAGCGCAAAACTGTGTCCGATTTCAGTTCCATGAATTAATCGTCGAACACCGCTGTGCATCGCATGTTTAATATGGCCGCAACCTCGTGATCGTGATACGAATGGTGGCCACCCAGCATTCGTCAACTAAGCTGCGGTTAACTGCAGCTTCAGGGAGGTTAATTGCCAGCACACTCCAGCTCCCAGGTGGTCTATTCATTCATGCGGTTGTTCGGTAGATTGAATCTACTGAACACCCGGCAGAAAAGCACGAATAAGTCTTTTCTGCAGGGAAAAATGATGTCTTTTATCATGGGGCCATAGTCCAAAGGCAGCAGGCGAGCAACCAGGCTTCTCCAGTGTACAGTGGCGAGGTTGGTTTCGCCACACACAGAAGCTCCTATAGAGTCTAGCAGGCTATTCACAGTGCAGGAGATAATAAATTAAGCAGAACTTGCCATAAAGGAAGCGTAAACATTAGGTGACTCTGTACAGGAAGTGTTTAGGAAGGATGTGTAAGTCACATGCAGGGAGGTATAGCTAGGGCTGGATAAACTAAGTGATTTAACTCCTAAATGGCAGAGGATTGAGATGTGAGACTGCAGGGGCGTGTTCTATACACCAAAACTGCTACATTACATTAACATTAGTGTTGGTGACTATAGTGACCTGTTAAAGCAAATTAGTTGAACTGAAAGTATAGCTAAGTGTAAGATTTTTTTCCATTTTGGCTATTTTGGACTCAGATTTCAAATTAAAATACTTTTAGGAGTTAATTAGGAGAACATTGCCACCAATGTCACATGTAGAGATTTCACTTCGATATTGTGCTTCCTCTTTCATTAGGAAAGTGAATAAATATATATACTTGTGGATATTACATCTAAGTTTCATTTTTGCTTATAATGCCACAGTAACAACCTTAAACAGTTCTGGTAACATGAAGTGACAAGACATTAAGGGCATGGAGATTCACAGAGGTGAGATTATTATTATTATTATTATTATTATTGTTATTGTTATATAGAATCAACAAATTCCGTAGCGCATTACAATGGGTGGACTAACAAACTCATATTTGTAACGAGATGAGTTGGATACACAGAAACAGAGGGATTGAGGGCCCTGCTCAGTGAGTTTACATGTTAGAGGGAGTGGGGTATAGTGACACAGTAACAGAGGGATTGAGGGCCCTGCTCAGTGAGTTTACATGTTAGAGGGAGTGGGGTATAGTGACACAGTAACAGAGGGATTGACAGTGAACAGAGGGAGTGAACAGCAGGGATTGAGGGCCTGCTCAGTGAGTTTACATGTTAGAGGGAGTGGGGTATAGTGACACAGTAACAGAGTGAGATTGAGTGGGGGGACAGTAACTCCCTGCTCAGTGAGTTTACATGTTAGAGGGAGTGGGGTATAGTGACACAGTAACAGAGGGATTGAGGGCCTGCTCAGTGAGTTTACATGTTAGAGGGAGTGGGGTATAGTGACACAGTAACAGAGGGATTGAGGGCCTGCTCAGTGAGTTTACATGTTAGAGGGAGTGGGGTATAGTGACACAGTAATAGAGGGATTGAGGGCCTGCTCAGTGAGTTTACATGTTAGAGGGAGTGGGGTATAGTGACACAGTAACAGAGGGATTGAGGCCCTGCTCAGTGAGTTTACATGTTAGAGGGAGTGGGGTATAGTGACACAGTAACAGAGGGATTGAGGGCCTGCTCAGTGAGTTTACATGTTAGAGGGAGTGGGGTATAGTGACACAGTAATAGAGGGATTGAGGGCCTGCTCAGTGAGTTACATGTTAGAGGGAGTGGGGTATAGTGACACAGTAACAGAGGGATTGAGGGCCCTGCTCAGTGAGTTTATACAAGGAAAGGAGTGGGGCAGTGACACAGTAACAGAGTGGACGAGCCCTGCCCAGTGAGTTTACATG
>OW240921.1:2838499-2850768 GCA_933207985.1 Pelobates cultripes | reverse complement strand
CAAAATTGTGCTTCAAACTGGGTTTTTTTGCCTTCTTTTGGATCAACAGCAAAAAACATATGTGAGAAAGGCTGAACTTGATGGACTCTTTTCAGCCCGTGTAACTATGTAACTAAGTTACAGTTATTTATCTCTCTGACTGTTGTTACTAAACTTAAATGAAGGTTGAGAATATAAACTTCCATTGACCAATAGGAAGCCAGAGATTTTTCTTACTAGTTCCAAGAATCCATTGAGCTTGGAATGGGGAATGCTGGGATTGAGCTGTCTGCTGCAGGATGTCAACTATCCCCAGAATAAACACAGGTAACTCAGAACTTCTTTAAGACATTTATATTTAATAAACAATTAGCTGATCATATTACAAGGTATGCACAGTTTGTAAAGCGCTATGTGATCACTTTACGTTCTTTAACAAGTTAATAACGTTCATTCTTAGTACATACCAAACACCAGCCCCAGAACCAACAACTGACGGCTCGTCATCCTGATCGCAATGAAAGAAGAAACCTACAGCAGTGATAAGATAAATCAGTTATTGCAGTGAGTAATAATCACTAGATCATTATAATATATAGTGTGTATGTTAGAGCGAGAGGATTATATTAGTGAATGCATTATTTATATTGAGGTGAGGGGTAGGAGTTGTACAACTATTCATGCGCCTTCCAAACAAACAACAATCCAAGTACTTTTAAATTCATATATAAATTTGTTAACGTTTCAGTTAGACTAAGCTAACCTTCTTCAGATCATGAAGAAAGTTAGCTTAGTCTTACTGAAATGTTGAATTATATATGAATTTACAGTTTTTTGGAAGGTGGATTATCTGCCTGGAGTTGCACCGGGCAAGCTGAAATTGAAGTCTTTGAGTGCAAGATCTGTGGGTGATGATACAACAGTACATGTATAAATATGTATCAAAAACACACCTGTACAGACACACATACACATATATGCACTGTACACACATGTGGATATTATGTGGACAGAACATGTGTATCCCTCAGTGGGTATATCACAAGAATGATTGATTTCAGTACAATAAATCAAAGCTGGAAAAAACATACAAATAATCTAAAGAAATCTAAACAGTGTCAGTTTGTGAAGAATCCGATTATATTAATCATTTCAGATAAACATAAACAGATATCTTTATATTTAATTACTAGGATCCGAATCTCTATTCCATCTTAGTCCCTTTTGGTTTGATTGTCTGTTTATTACACAGTCATTTGATAAGAACATATTACAGTATGGAGAGTATCTTACCTGCACTCAGTTTCCAATTCCAGATCTTTGGTGACTGGGCGAGTCAGAACTGGTGTTTTATACATATTGTACTGGGAGTCATCAGTTAAAAATAACCGTCTCAAACCAGTATTTATTGTGAAATTTTATTATTTCCTGAACTATTTATTTAATGTCAGTAAATGTAGGTTAAATGACACAATTCCAAAGAAATAAATCACACCTATTATATTTAATTACATTTACCACCTTGCTACCTAACTACATCCTAGGAGTTACTTAATCTATGGGATATTAGAATAAAACTGTAACAATGCCTTACAAGCACAAACACAAGCGTGTTACATAATATTGTCACACATGTGTTGAAGATTCTGTGGTGTTCTACATGTGTGAGTGTTTTCAATGCTCTCAGTGTATGCTTAAAGAGACACTTTAATCACCATAATCACTTCATGTTATTGAAATAGTTGTGGTGCCCGGAATCTCCTGACCGTATCCCACCATAAAATGTCTCCCAACAATCATAATTTAGATGGGACTGTTCTGATTTCAAGGTCCTCTCAAACTCTCCTGTCTTTGTTCCCCTTTGTCCTGCTTTTAGAAACACCAAGACGCTGTCCGGAGAAAGCATAGCGTGAGTGAATCATTAGTTACACTTGTGTGCTATGCTCAGGGCAATAGGTGCTGAATAGAGCATTGAAACAGAACTCCCTGCATGGCCTGCCATTGGTCCCTTTCACTGCAGTCTGACCTGGCAATTCCCTGGGTAAATTCGCCAATTTTAGGGGAGACTCTGCCTACTAGGGTGGTGCCTATGACTTGACTCACATTACTTGGGGGCTGCCTTTTTACCCGCCTACCAGCATCATATTTTATGGGATGTGAGCGGTTATGCATTTATTCCACCAAACACATAACAAACATTGTAACAAAGATTTGTGATAACATGTTTACAAAAAGACTGTCAAAATGTTCCTAAAGTAATTATAGCAGGGTGATTAATGCAGCCTGGAATTTGTAAGCCCATTCCCTCTGAGGCGTGTGGCGAGGGAGTTATGATCTCCTTGTTCTGCTCCCTCACGCACCACTTAGTGATGCCAGGGCCTAAATAAGACATCACTCTGGCCTCTGCATCATGCTGCCCACTGCCCACTGCCATTCTCCCCCAGACAGCCGCCCACTGGACCCCAGAAAAGCCGACCCAGTCTAGCTCTCCCAGAGGTAGGGAGGCTGGATGGACTTAGATTGAAATAAAACATGTAATAATTTGTGAGTGTGTCTGTCAGTGTGTGTGTGTGGCTGTCAGTGTGTGTGTCTATTTGTCAGTGTGTGTGTATCTATCAGTGTATATGTGTCTGTCATGGTATGTGTGTCTCTCATGGTATGTGTGTCTCTCATGGTGTGTGTGTGTGTGTGTCAGTGTGTCTGTTGTGATATGTGTGTTTGTCTGTCATGGTAAGTGTGTGTCTGTCAGTGCATGTGTGTGTCTGTCTGTCTTGGTATGTGTTTATCTTTGTATCATTGTGTCTGTCTGTCATGGTGTGTGTATGTCGTGTGTGGGTGTCTGTCAGTGTATGTGTGTCTGTCATTGTATGTGTTACGTCTGCCTCTGTATTGGTATGTGTGTCTGTCATGGTGTGTGTGTGTGTGTGTCTGTCGGTGTGTCTGTGACTGTTGTGGTATGTGTGTGTGTCTGTCATGTTATGTATACGTGTTTAGGTGACCTTTTGGAATGGCATTTTATTATTTCCCATGCCATGCCGGCCTCTCTTCGGCTGGTCCCACCTCTATGGCTGAGATATTCAAGCTTAATGATCTCAGCCAATCCAGTGCTTTCCCATAAGAAAGTTTTGAAAAGCTACTGCAAAACGCGGCACCAATCAGCACCTGAATGTAGCTGCAGCCACTAGAGGTGTCACTAGCCAGCAATGTAAACACTGCATTTTCTCTTTAAGAATTGCATTTTTGTCATTGAAAAGAAAAGTTTTGTAAGTTTAAAAAAAAGGTCCCTTTAAGAATTGCATTTTTGTCATTGAAAAGAAAAGTTTTGTAAGTTTAAAAAAAAAGGTTTTTTTAGCTGGTTCCTAGATTCAAAGCACATTTTTTAAGCCCTGGAGTTATGTATATTTTAGTTTTAAAAAGCTTAATGGAGAAGCAATGGTTTATTTATAAGCAAATGCAGATTTTAAATACCTTTAGCTGGATATACATTCTGAATGCTTTCTTTCAGGAAATAAAGGTTAAAACAATATGTGGGCTCCGTGCTAAATTGTATTTTTTTAAATGATTTATATTTCATATGTTTTTATTAGTATTTTATATAGCATAGATAGCGTACATTTTTAATGTGGACCCGTTTCCATCATTCCATTGTACAATGTATAGCTACCTATAAACAAGTAAAATCCATACTTTAGGCTGTCAAACAGCAGGGGGGCCACGGCATGACGTAGGACGCAGGGCCAGGGCGTGCCTAGGTGGTGGTTCGGGTGTGGAGAGCTGGGGACCGGTGTGCCGACACCATTAATGTGAATGCACATTGAATACCAATGCAAGGCTGACACATACCCCGTCGGCAAGCAGTATGGTATAACTGAATGAGGAGGGAGGTCGGTTCTGCATACGGACACCACATAGAAGGCTTGGCTTGAATTAAAAGGTGAAAAGGATATTGGAAGCTGGGCAACATTATTGTGTGGGATTAGGTCCTTTGAACCTGGACAGGAGGGCGACAAGTTGAAATAAGACGAAATAAGGTCTATAGATATTCACTGTGGGAGGAGTAGATAGAGCTCTACTGGAAATACAGGAATTATGAATCCACAAAACTGATACACAGAATAAAGAGACTCTTTGGTGGGGCATTGTTTAGCCCCTGGCCCCTACATTATGGGCTTTTGTAAAGTCAGCAGAAATAGTTCTGAATTAAGGCTGGGCCTGTAATTGTATGAGTATATTTTACAGTCCGCATCTGTAAATTGGAGTAAGCTGTTACAGAAACAGAGAAGGAAAAAAGGAAAAGAAGGAGAGAAAGGAAATGTTTATTTTTATTGATTTTTTTTTATTGCTGTATCATTTTTGCAGTTTTTTTTTTTTTATTTAGTTTTTTCGTTTTGGCTTGGCAATAAGAGACAAGTATATAAGGAAGAAATTTGGAGATATACCCAAAGCAAAAGGGCAAGGGAAATTAATTATGTGAATAAGCCTTGCTAAAAAAATAGACAAAGGGGTAAATCTATACTGTATCAAATACTAGTATAGATTAAAGGGGTAGCACAAAAATCATGAACCATACAACCTGTATATAATATAACACAGTTCTTCAAAGAATCTAAAATATGAAAAGAATCACACAATAGTGAAGCATGTACAGAAATATAAGATTCAATCCCGTAGGTAGAGAACTTGCAAGACCATGCTGTAGATCTGCGCTTATCTCCCTTCCATAGGGTATATAAATAGCGTTTCCTTTCTCAGTAGACTTGTATGTATGGACCAAAGTCGTAGATTCAAAACACCCAATCCTCAAAGGAAAAGAGGTATATAGAGCAGTATTGCAAACAAAAATAGATTTATTAATACAAATTGCACTTACATCAAGTGAAGATCATAGCAGCATATCACCACTCACAAGTGGTACCGAGGAAAAGAAGTCCCTCTATAGTAGTATAAAAAATATATAGGTAATAAAAAGTAAATATAATATACTAAAAACAATAAGAAGAAAACAATAAAATAACAAAAAGGAAAAATGTTCCTGATCAATATCCAACGCGTTTCGTCTATGTAGACTTCTTCAGGGATAAGAAAATGTCCAGAGAATCCTTCTTTTATAAGCCTCCAAACAATCTTGAAATGACCGCGGAAAAACCTTTACTTCCGGGTTTCGGTCTTGCCTCATTTTGATTGGTTGGACGAGATGATCTTTTCAGACGGATGTAGAAAAAGAACTCACTTCCGCGTTCCATACTGGAACGCATAACGTCCATAGCACACAATACAATATCATTAGCGGTACTTCCGCGTTCCACCGTGGAACGCACGGAAGACCAAGCAGCCAATCGGCTGTAAGGAAAACCGGGCGTCCCAAGTTGGGCGAAAAAAGGGGGGCTATCTCTTATGATATATAAACTTTACCCAATATAAAATATACAAAATACACAATGTAAAAGATAAATAATAATAATCTGCAAAGAAATATAAAAGTAAATATAAAAGTAAACACAACAGTGTCTATATATATATGTAAGTATCACAAATACCAAAAAGATTATATATAGAGGAATCACAATTAAGAGGAATCACAATTAAGGCAACACTATCTATATATAGAAATGTCATAAATGCAACATATCATCCCCACAAAAGGTATAAGAAAAGTGTGGATCTATATATACCACCCATAAAAAGGTGAAATCAAGAATATACAATACCTGAGAAAGGATGTGTATGTGCATACACATACATGCATGCACATGCATCTATATATACATACATATATGCGCACACACACACATCTCTATATCAAGAAAAATATATATATATATATACAACATCCACAAAAAATGTGGATATCCCAAAAAAATATGTATATATAGCCACACATAAAGGGACACTCACATGGATATGATGCTATACACGCAAAAGGTCATTTTAATCATGAAATGGATGGTAAATGTGTTATAATTAAAGAAGCCCCCCCAAGTCTATATCTTGGTTAAGGCCTCTCTTCAAAGTGTTTAATATATAGATCCAAAAAGCCTCCTTTTTAGCTAGATCATTAATTCTACTTCCTCCTCTCCAATGTGGAGTTACCTGGTCTATACCAATGGCCATAAAAGTAGACCAATTAAACATATTACAGGAATTACAGTGATTTGGAACACTGTGTTCTACCTTATGTGTCCTAATATTATTGAAATGTTCACAGAGTCTAGTATGTAGGGTTCTGGTAGTTCTTCCTACATACTGAGATCCACATCCACATTGTAAAAGATAAATCACATATGTGGATGTGCAATGTATAAATTTCTTTATGTTATATATCTGATTGGTATAAGATCCCACAAAAGATGTAGATTTCCTTTTTTGATGGGTACATGTAGAACATGTTCCACATTTGTGGAAACCTGGAGTTTTTTTAGATTGTAAAAAATTCTTTGGATTTGGACTTTTTATCAATTTAGGTAATAGACTGGGTGCCAATTGGTTTTTAAGGTTATCTGCCTTTCTGTATACAAGATATAGACTTGGGGGGGCTTCTTTAATTATAACACATTTACCATCCATTTCATGATTAAAATGACCTTTTGCGTGTATAGCATCATATCCATGTGAGTGTCCCTTTATGTGTGGCTATATATACATATTTTTTTGGGATATCCACATTTTTTGTGGATGTTGTATATATATATATATATTTTTCTTGATATAGAGATGTGTGTGTGTGCGCATATATGTATGTATATATAGATGCATGTGCATGCATGTATGTGTATGCACATACACATCCTTTCTCAGGTATTGTATATTCTTGATTTCACCTTTTTATGGGTGGTATATATAGATCCACACTTTTCTTATACCTTTTGTGGGGATGATATGTTGCATTTATGACATTTCTATATATAGATAGTGTTGCCTTAATTGTGATTCCTCTTAATTGTGATTCCTCTATATATAATCTTTTTGGTATTTGTGATACTTACATATATATATAGACACTGTTGTGTTTACTTTTATATTTACTTTTATATTTCTTTGCAGATTATTATTATTTATCTTTTACATTGTGTATTTTGTATATTTTATATTGGGTAAAGTTTATATATCATAAGAGATAGCCCCCCTTTTTTCGCCCAACTTGGGACGCCCGGTTTTCCTTACAGCCGATTGGCTGCTTGGTCTTCCGTGCGTTCCACGGTGGAACGCGGAAGTACCGCTAATGATATTGTATTGTGTGCTATGGACGTTATGCGTTCCAGTATGGAACGCGGAAGTGAGTTCTTTTTCTACATCCGTCTGAAAAGATCATCTCGTCCAACCAATCAAAATGAGGCAAGACCGAAACCCGGAAGTAAAGGTTTTTCCGCGGTCATTTCAAGATTGTTTGGAGGCTTATAAAAGAAGGATTCTCTGGACATTTTCTTATCCCTGAAGAAGTCTACATAGACGAAACGCGTTGGATATTGATCAGGAACATTTTTCCTTTTTGTTATTTTATTGTTTTCTTCTTATTGTTTTTAGTATATTATATTTACTTTTTATTACCTATATATTTTTTATACTACTATAGAGGGACTTCTTTTCCTCGGTACCACTTGTGAGTGGTGATATGCTGCTATGATCTTCACTTGATGTAAGTGCAATTTGTATTAATAAATCTATTTTTGTTTGCAATACTGCTCTATATACCTCTTTTCCTTTGAGGATTGGGTGTTTTGAATCTACGACTTTGGTCCATACATACAAGTCTACTGAGAAAGGAAACGCTATTTATATACCCTATGGAAGGGAGATAAGCGCAGATCTACAGCATGGTCTTGCAAGTTCTCTACCTACGGGATTGAATCTTATATTTCTGTACATGCTTCACTATTGTGTGATTCTTTTCATATTTTAGATTCTTTGAAGAACTGTGTTATATTATATACAGGTTGTATGGTTCATGATTTTTGTGCTACCCCTTTAATCTATACTAGTATTTGATACAGTATAGATTTACCCCTTTGTCTATTTTATATTGGTGTATGTGAGGTACACTTCTGGGTGTTTGGCACTGTTTTCTGGTTTTTGTTTGGGATATTATATAGTACCTCTCTCTTCTATTTTTCTGTTTATTGCTAAAAGAATACCGCCAACAATCTTTAAATCTCAGAATCCGTCTTAATTCAAGAAAGTACATAAAGGCAACTCTGTTAGGGTGGGTGCAGCCTCACATCCCAGTTACCGTTTGCTCTGAATCTCCCTTTGCCTTTTTCTTTTGGTGGGTTTGTGTGAAAGAAAAGAGTGAAAGGGGAAAAGAAATAAAAATAAAAATATGTTTATTTATTTTTTTACAATCTTAGACAGCAAGCAAGCTATAAACAAGTAAGAAAAGAAGTCTGATAATAAAACCGAAAAATGGTTATCCTTTTTTTCTCCACAATCTAGTACAGGGATAGGCAACGTTCAGCACTCCAGATGTTGTGGACTACATTATTATTATTAATGCCATTTATATAGCGCCAACAGGTTCCGTAGCGCTTTACAATATTATGAGAGGGGGGATGTAACTATAAATAGGACAATTACAAGAAAACTTACAGGAACGATAGGTTGAAGAGGACCCTGCTCAAACGAGCTCACAGTCTATAGGAGGTGGGGTATTAGAAACATTAGGACAGAGAATATCAAATAGGTGGGAGTGAAGCAGAGCTGGAGGAGAGAGTAAAGCACTGTCCTATAGGAGAGAGCGAGAGACAGGTATGTAAGGTAGAGGTTACTCTGGGACGCCATAAGCTTTCCTGAAGAGATGGGTTTTAAGGTACTTCTTAAAAGATGCAAGACTAGGGGAGAGTCTGATGGCAGTAGGCAGGCTATTCCATAGGAAGGGAGCCGCCTGCGAGAAGTCCTGCAAGCGTGAGTTGGCTGTACGGGTGTGGACAACGGACAGGAGGTGGTCACGGCAGAGCGGAGAGACCGAGAAGAGGCATACCTATGGATCTGTGAGGAGATATAAGAGGGGCTAGAATTGTTCAGTGCTTTAAATGTATGTGTTAGCACTTTGAATTGACTCCTTTAGCATACAGGGAGCCAATGTAAGGACTGACAGAGGGGTGAGGTGTGAGAGGACCAACTAGAGGGGAAAATCAGTCTGGCGGCAGCATTCATTACAGACTGTAGCGGGGCAATACGGCTTTTGGAGAGACCAATCAGGAGAGGGTTACAGTAATCCATGCAGGAAATTACTAGAGCATGGACAAGCTCCCCCATAATGCTCTTACACCCATACTGCTGGCAAAGCATCATGGGAGGTGTAGTCCAAAACATCTGGAGTGCCAAAGGTTGCCTATGCCTGATCTAGTACGTCAGAACCAGATCCACAAAAAGATACTGAGCTTATGACTAAAGACCCAGTAGTTGAAGCCCTCAAAAGGTCTGTGACTGAAGAAATATCACCCTCAGAACATTTAAATACATGTTTTGAGATTCAATTAGAGAAGATTAAATCTGAAATTCATATCAACATGTCAGAATTGAAAAAATAAGTTTTATTATTGGGCTCCAAAGATACGTTACCGAAGAAAAAATTGAAGTACTGTCATATCAACAAGATACTGAACAAAAGGAGCAAAAGATTCTGAGAAAGATTGATGATATGGAACAAAAATTGGCAGATACAGAGGACAGAGGCAGACGTAACAATGTAAAGCTCAGACACAACGAAATAAATCACGAATGACCAACTAGAAGAGTTTGTATTAGAATTCTTTTCAAAAATTAGGAACAACAACTCAACAACATTGGAAAGATGTCATAGAACGATGAGAACACTCTCCAAGAGATGTTTTCATATGCTGCACATCATATCAAATCAAAATAAGTTGGAGGAGTACCGCTTGGGACAAAGAGGTGTGTTTGCTGCCCAAAAAGCATAAAGAATCTATTTATGGAGCCAATATTGCATAGGCTCCAGTACATGTGAGTGGTTTCAGCCATTTTCACCATCATTTATCCTCTTTTGGGAACCATCTGCACTATATTTATGTTTCTGTTTCCTTTTGTATGTATATTCAAGCATATAAGTTTGAGACCGTCATGGTACTGAAGGGGTGCGTGTACCCCTCTTTTGCTCAAATTGTAATAGCGCTCCACTTGTTGGTACATAGCCTATACCACTTTTTCTTGTGTTTTCATCAAAACAACTGTTGATTCCACTAGATCCAGTATGTAATTCAGCAATTTAGCCACTCATGTGGAGAGAAAAAGTGAAGAAACCATAGCGCATTGTGTATTAAAACAGAAAATACGCTTTAATGGTCCCACTTACAAGATACAAAGCAAAAACAATGCCCATCAATGATTGCACACGGCCCCCAGTCCAGGTTACAGCTCTGCAGATGTATGGAGGAGTAACAGGAACCAGGAACAAAAAAAAATAAGAAAAAAAATAAAATAAAATAAAAAATAAAACAAGCAAATACTAATAAAATAACAAACTGAACTCGACGCATTTCGTCTAGATAAACTAGATTTCCTCAGGAGTGTTGATAAAGTGCTTGTATGTGCATAAATAAAGTGATGTAGTCTGTATATATAGGCATGCCTCTTTTAAATGTCCCTCCTCCTCCGACCGGCCAATCATTTCCAAGATCTTCATCTGTTCGTGATCTTCCTGATAGTTATATGCCATATATGGAGATTCGGTTATTTCTTCGTTGAAATGCAATTGCGTTCCACTCACTCGGAAGTCCAGTATATCTCTCTGGCATGGTCCATGATATCATCACGTTTGGAACGCACAAATGCGTTCCAGAGTTCTCCGGTAACCGGGAGGAGGTTCTCAAAGAGAAATATATATGCGGACAAGAAGATAACAATCAGAGAACGTTCCAGTATCAATTCAAAATCATTTTGTTATAATGGCAATGTGTTTGTACATATTAATTCATGAACTTAATACAGTATTAAAAGAATACAAAAAACAAAAACTGTATATACAATAAATCCTCTATTTATAATATCACACCAAATGTGTTCCATGACACCACATTTAGACACCATGCATTACTTAGTTGGCCTTGTGGGAGGGCTTCTGGATACACCATATAGGAAGTAGCAATAACTTCAAAAATGGGAATAAGAAATACAAAAATAAAATATGAATGGACATGTGGAATCAATCTAAAAAAAATAAATAAATAAAAATAATACAAATAATAATAAAATAAAATAGACTAAGAATCAATATAAATGAAAAAAAAATACTAAGAAAAATAAAAGAAAAATCCAAATAATAATAATAATACTTTAAAATACTGAAAAAATGGAAAAAAAAATGGAAAAAAATAATAATAATCTTATACTAAAAAACAAACTAAATCAAAATCCACATTCAGTCATAAAGGCTGCAGTGTTCTAAGTTTATGTATCCAGAAACCCTCTTGTCATTCCTAGCTCTTGAGTCCAAAGTGACCTGTTCTATCACTGTCCAGGAAAAATTTTCTACCTTAAAGTTAGGACAACTGTTGCAATGTACTGGGATGGAGTGATCCAAGTTTTATATGTGTTGGTTTTCTATTTCAATGTACAGTTCAGGGGTCAGGGGTAGATGTGTGGTTAGGAACCGCTTGTGTGTATCGACAATTTCTTGACGTTAATGGTCAGGCTGGCTTCAATTAATACCCAAGACCTTAATTCATTTCAGAAAAGGAATATGCTTTTAGACTGGTTGAAAAAGAAAAGAGTTCAAATATTATTATTATTGCCATTTATATAGCGCCAACAGATTCCGTAGCGCTTCACAATATTATGAGAGGGGGGATTTAACTATAAATAGGACAATTACAAGAAAACTTACAGAAACAATAGGTTGAAGAGGGCCCAGCTCAAACAAGCTTACAGTTTGTACAGCTTACATAGGATGTATACAGGAAACTCACTGGAGACCAAAGGACAAAATTGATTTGCGTACAAAGGTTTTTTTCTCTAATGATTCAATCTTCACTTAAGGATAAAAAAAAGAGGGGAGTAGCAATAGAATTTTCTAAAGGTATAAATCTGATAATCAAATTCCAAGATATAGACATGGAAGGAAGGTGGATAATTTTGATATGTGAGATTGAAGGGAATGTATACACTATAGCAAGTATTCATGCCCCGAACCAACCCAGTGAGCTTCAGCAATACATTTTTGTCTAGGTTGGAAAAGATCAGGCAGGGATCAGTCATTGTGGCTGGAGACTTTAATTGCGTACAAGATCCATCGTTACATAAAAAAAACAAGAGGGAAGAATAAGATAGACAGAAAATCT
>OW240921.1:2821164-2837998 GCA_933207985.1 Pelobates cultripes | reverse complement strand
TAATCATTTTTTTTTCTGTATTATGACAAATTTATCAATAAAGAATATTGAAAAAAAACTATATATGTGGACCTCAAGCCGGGATATCGGCCTCTTGTCATGCTAGGTCACAGGACCAGTCGAGCCGTGAGCCCCCCAGGACGGTGCAATCCGCACAAGATGGTTTGCAGGTTATATGGAAGTCGGTCTGTTGCCATTTGTAGTCAATTTCTGAGGATTTTTAGGGGTTATTTAATGGCAAAATCCCTCTGTAATTTAGGAGCTTGAAAGAAATGCGTCCAGCCATCTTTTCGTCTGAGGCACCATAAATTCAGAATATTCTCTTTATTATTAATAATGGTCCATTGTTACATGGACAGTCTCAACTACACACTAACATGTCTGTATATGTTTCTCCATTTAGATCTTAGAATGTCCCTGATATACTAATTAATATAGACTAGAGACATGCTAGGTTGCAATCTAGGCCCATCGCGATGTAAAATCTTGCCTTTACGTATCCATGAAAGGTCAGTGCTAATTAAATATAGTATCTTTCAATCAGGAGATATTGCTATCCATTAATTTTTCTAACATTTCTAAAAAAGAGTTGAGCATCTTAATCGGAGCCTTGAAAAAATCAACAAAAACTAATATTAAGGAGGCTTCAAGAAGTTCTGCTCAGTTAAACAAGGCACAGCATTAGCTGATTTGGTGAGAGTTTTAATTTCTTTCTTGAGGCATTATCACCCTGGAGTCAATTACTGAGATTCAGCAATTTAAAATGTAATGCTTTGCAATACCTGTTCTTGCAAAATTCAGTATGTCATCCATTCCCCAAAGCTACTAACCCTTCTAAACAAGGATAATGTTCCTACTGAACCAGTTCTACACCCTCCAGTATATCTCCTGGCAAACATCTTGCCCCACAGCTATACAATTACCGTGTTCTTTTACAGATATGCAAGGCTTGGATGTCAAGTGCTTACTTTTTGAAAATCACAACCACTTACTAGATACGATTAACTGGGCTTATTATCTGTACAGTTTTGTTTCAACATTGTTGTCTATGGCAACTTTGCCATTTAGTTACTAGGGATAAAATGAGCTCACAATTCAAGCATAGAGAATACTGGACAGATTAAACATTCTCCTCTCCTATTTGTAGAAAGTCAGTTTAATCACTGTAAAGTTACTTAATGCACTTATTATAATAGATACAGAATATTTAAAAAAACATAATTTTGAATACATTTAACAGACTTCACAGTCCAATAACCGTTCGATTCAACTGCACAAAAAACACAAATTTGAATTCAGCAAAGTCTCACGAGTATAATAGTATACCCCATTAACAGTTTTTACGGAGTTTTGGAAAGTTACATTGTCAAATGTAGCACATTCCTTTTTTCAGTTTTTTCAAATTGAAATTCGCCAGATTAGTAATGTTACCTTTGAGACCGTGTGGTAGCTCAGGAATGAGATTTACCCCCATGATGGCATACCATTTGCAAAAGTAGACAACCCAAGGTATTGCAAGTGGGGTATGTCCAGTTTTTTATAGTAGTCAATTAGTCACAAACACTGGCCAAAATTAGTGTTCATATTTGTTTTTGTGTGAAAAAAGCAAAATAACTAATATTTGGCCAGTGTTTGTGACTAAGTGGCTACTAAAAATGACTGGACTTACCCCATTTACCATACCTTGGGTTGTCTACTTTTTCAAATGGTATGCCATCATGGGGGTACTTCTCATTCCTGGGCTACCATACGCTCTCAAAGGCAACATAACCAATCTGGCAAATTTCAATGTGAAACAAAATGAAATGCAAGCCTTATGTTTGACTCTCTAACTTTCCAAAACACCATAAAATCTGTACATAGGGGGTACTGTTATACTTGGGAGACTTCACTGAACACAAACATAACTGTTTCAAAACAGTAAAACATATTACAACAATATCATCAGTAAAAGTGCAGTTCATGTGTGAAAAATGCAAAAAACTTCACTTTTAATAAATATATCATCGTTTTAATACAATTTAGCATTTTGAAACACTAATATTTGTGTTCAGCAAAGTCTCCTGAGTAAAACAGTACCCCCCATGTACAGGTTTTATGGTGTCTTGGAAAGTTACAGGGTTAAATATAGCGCGTGCAAATTGAATTCTCTGCACTTGCTGCCTGGATTGTCAGGCACGTCAATCAAATTTTAAATAATGAAATCACATAATTATGTTAAAATATCACTTAATAGATGTGTTCAGTATATATTTTATATATTTGTGACGTCATTCTAAGTGTATTTTAATACTAATATATGTACTTATTTAACATTAAAATACATTACGTATCACGTTACATATATATAAGATGTATATATATATATATATATATTACATATATAATATATATATATATTTTATATATATATATATATATATATATAAATATTTTTATTTAATTTTAACATGTGTAATAATATATTTTTTTTATATTTCAGACAGCCCCCCTGCAGGCAGGTTAACAGCCAGCTATAGGGGGCCATGTGATCGCTCTTTGAGAGCGATCACATGGCCCCGGGGGCCTGATTTTCCATGGGAGGGCTGCCTGGGCTGTCAGGCAGTCCTCCTGAAGAGCATCGCGGCAGAGGTGAGTATCTGCAAGCTCCTGGGGGTGAAAGCCGTTACGGCGTTCTATGCCGCCGCAATGGCTTTAAAGCCCATTATAATGGGGACGGCATAGAACGTCGTAACGGCGTTAAGGTGTTAAACTTGCAAAGAAATTGACCGAATGAGCCAGGAAAGGATCAATTCACACCCTGCCCATCATTAGAAAAATATATTGCTTTTCAGATATTTCAAGCAGCACTTTCTATATATAGAATAGCCATAGACATGAATAGTTTTAGGGCCAGATTGCTTCTAGTGACACATAATGCCTCGTACATTGAGTTTGAGTTGAGTTGAGTGATTTCGGTGCACAGTCCGGGTAATCTCGAGGGAATGCAGAGGACACAAAGAAATTGGCTGAGTCAGAAAATAATTAATTCACACTCAGCCCATCATTAGAAAAATCTAAAATATATATTAATATATTTCACAGGAATTCACAGTCATTTTAGCCACTATGATTTTAAGCAGTTTAGTCGCCCATTATCTGGATCATAAGACCCAGGTATCACTGCACCAATAAAAGTGACATTTTCAGGTTTTTTTAAATTCTGTATTTCTAAACAACTAATTAAAAAAAACAATTTGTTTCCTGAACAAAATAAAATATTCTGTGTTACTGGTGAATGTTGTTTATTTCAAACACAATTTATTTCAAACACAGTGCGCTCAGCTGGAGGAAATGTACTATCTTACTCCATAAATGATGTGATCACATATATTGTATGTATGGTTAATAAATCAGGTGAAATGTATTGGAGGTTATCTCTAAAAATTATTTTTTTCTGTAGCTTTCACTATCTGCACTTATTTAATATTGATAATTCTTGTCTACTCCCTCTGTCTCTTTATCTTCCTGATTATATTTTATTCAAAAATGTATTCGTTTCAGTGTATAACAAAGTGCAAAATTCTTTATTTTCCCCCCATAAACACACTGTCGGAGGGATGGGTTTTCTGAGACACAAAAGGAGCATTTATGTTCTTTCTATTTGTTAAGTTTATGTAAAAAAAAAATGCAATAAACATAAAGAATAATAAATGAAATATTGACTAAAAATAAAGATTTTAATTCTAAATCAAAATATTCTTTACATTGTAGTCGAATAGTTAATTAGTCTTCACTGCTTTGACAGGATGTCCCATGTGAAAAGAAAGCCATAATCCATCTTAGAGCTTAGAAAATGAGAAGAACAAACACCGTGTTATCTCTTTGTTATCAGCCTCTTTCATGTAGTTGGTCCAATCTACGCGTGTTAAACACTCGAATATGGCCCTTTATCTATACCAGGGGTATCAACCTTTTAATACCTACCGCCCACTTTTGTATCTTTGTTGATGGTATTATCTTACGACCCATCAGTGCCACAGTAACTAATTTTATAGCACAGGTGCATTTTATTTACATTTTTATAAAGGATGGTTTATAAATATGTACTTAAATTGATTTATGTTTTTCCTTTTTTTCTATTTTCTATTATACTTTGATGTGTGTGAAGGGTGTGTGTGTAAAATCTGCAGTGTGTGTGAAGGGGCAGTGTATGTGTGAAGGGTGCTATGTGTGAGAGGGGTGCAGTGTGTCTGTGAGGGGTGCACTGTGTGTGTGTGAGTGTGTGAGGCATGCAGTTTATGTGCTAGAGGTGAAATGTGTGTGTGTGTGAAGGGTGCTGTATATGAAGGAGGCAGTGTGTGTGAAGGGTGCTGTATATGAAGGGTGTGTGAGGGGTGGAGTGTTTGTGAGGGGGCAGTGTGAGGGATGCAGAGTGGGTGAGGGGTGCCGTGAGTGTGAGGGTGTGTGTGTGTGTGTGAGGGGTGCTGTATATGTGTGAGGGCTGCTGTGTGTGAGAGGGGTGCTGTGTGTGAAGGGTGCTGTGTGTGAAGGGTGCCATGTGTAAAGGATGCTGTGTGTGAAAGGGAGGCAGTGTGGGATGCACTGTGTGTATGTGTGTGTGTTATGCAGTTTATGTGCTAGAGGTGATGTGTGTGTGAAGGGTGCTGTGTATGAAGGGTGCAGTGTGTGAGGGGTGGAGTGTTTGTGAGGGGGAAGTGTGTGTGATGGGGCAGTGTGAGGGGTGCAGAGTGGGTGAGGGGTGCAGTGTGTGTGAGGGTGTAGTGTGTGTGTGAGGGGTGTGCGAAAGCTGCAGTGTGTGCGTGGGGGCAGTGTGTGTGAGAGGGGTGCTGTGTGTGTGTGTGGGGGTGCGTGTTGTGTGTGTGAGGGGCGCTGTATGTGTGTGAGGGTTGCTGTGTGTGTGTGAGAGGGGTGCTGTGTGTGTGTGAAGGGTGCTGTGTGTGTGAGGGGGCAGTGTGTGTGTGAGTGGTGCTGTGTGTGCGAGGGTTGTAGTGTGTGAAGGTTGCTGTGTGTATGTGTTTGTGTGTGTGACTGGTGCTGCGTGTGAGGAGGGAGAGTGTGCACATACGTGAGGGAGAAGTGTGTTTGTGAAGGACTCTGTGTGTGTCTGAGGGGGCAGTGTGTGTGTGAGGGGTGCACTGTTTGTGTACGTGTGTGCAATGTATGTGTTAGAGGAGATATGTGTGTTTGTGAAGGGTGCTGTGTGTGTGAAGGGTGCAGTGTGTATGAGGGGGTAGTGTGTGATGGGGCAGTGTGAGGGGTGCGGAGTGAGTGAGGCATGCAGTGTGTGAGGGGGCAATGTGTGTGTAAGGGTTGTAGTGTGTGTCAGGGGAACAGTCTGTGTGTGGGGGCAGTGTGTGTGAGGGGAGAGTGTGTGTGAGGGGGCGTTTTGTGTGTGTACTTGTTCGTGAAGGGGCAGTGTGTGTGTGTGTGAGAGGAATGTAGTGTGTGTGAAGGGCCAGTGTGTGTGTGTGTGTGTGTGAAAGGTGCATAGGGTCTACGCTATGTGTAGGTGGATGTGAAAATCTTAATGTAACGATTCACCTGGCACCCCGACTGGGCACCTCTGTTGACGGATGCTTCCTAGCGGACGCCGAGGACCAGAAGCACCACACCGGACACCACAACCTCTGCAGACTCCACAACTGCTGTAGCTTAACTGGAATCTCGCCGTCTTCCTTCCATCCTGTATGAACCTCTGACATCCAGGACCGTGTGGGATAGACCTCTCCTACTCCAGGAGAGCGTAACAGGAACAGCTCTTAAAAGAGCTAAGTGATTAGAACCCAGGGGAATATACAAAGCATATCAATCCCCAGTGTGATTATAGAAGTTCCCCTTCAATCAGGAGACAAGACTACATGTTGAGGGTGAAACAGGAACTCAGTAGATTTGAGGGTTTATTGAACAGCTTGGTCTTTTATACAGTTTTCCCCACAAGGTGGACCTTGTGGGGCACAGAGACACAGAAACAACAAGCCAATAAAAACATAGTTTTACATACAGTCACTCCCTTACAGTGTACACACTCCCCCCCCTCTGGCTGTGATATAATTAACGAAGACAATGAGCTAACTCAAATAACTCTAAGCAGAAAAAACACACATTTTTTACAAACCCCATAAAGTACCTGTGTACTGGGTGAACAACACATCCAAAACTCACCCATATCGGTTCAGGGGTTCAAGAATTTCATGGAAGTCTTATTTTTGCCCCACCGTGCACATGGTCCCATGTCCAAAACAGTTCCATACACTCGACGACAAAACACTGCTGGACAATTTAAGATAGCTGCCACCACATGTTTGAATCTGTTCCAGTTAAAAGTCCAAGGGGCAGAAACAGTACTTTTGAACATGGGTTATCACAGGGTCCATAGTCCCAGGGTAGGGGGCTGGCAAACAGGCCCCTCCAAAAACCAGTGGTGAAGTTGCTTTTGTCACACTTAATGTGTCCTTTTACCTTTTATCCGGGAGGGGGGACATAATGCTGCAAGCCCTGGTGGTTCAGTGGTGGAATGTTCACTTTAGCCTGCAGATCCTCTGGCTGCAGACTGACTCTTCTGTCCTCCTTCGAACACAGCATTGTATTAGAGCAATGCTATGGTAACGCGTGGCAACACACAGACCAGCCTGCTCATCAGAGGAACACAGAGCCTCCTAGGTCAAGTGAGGGAGAACTTTGATCTCCTCACCAGCCCAAAAGGGCTTACAGCAAGGCTGGCTCTGCATGGGCCAGAAACGGAGAATAAAAGATCTCCCCTGCCAGCATTGGTCCACAGCTATCAAAGCCCACCGGGCATTTTCTGCAGAACCCATCACCGCCACCTGCAATCCCAAGCTGCCCACTAGTGGGCAGTAGGGACCAGGTTGACTACCCATGATCTATACCGTGCTGGCTGCAAAATTGTAACAGTGAATAATCTGTTTGACCAACATTTGGATGTTTAAATTCATCTTACAATAAAATGTTTGGAAACGCACTTACTCCATCTTTTCTTTCTGATTAGATTTTTCAGCCGCAGCAGGTTGTGTGAATGTGAAGTAGAAGTGATGCCATAGGAATTAAATCATTGAAAGACATCACGACTATAAGGGTGTGTCAAAGGTCAATTAGAAAGTAAATTCAGTTGTCTGGGTTGCAGTCTTTCCTGAAAATCCAGTAACTCAATTATCTCCAGGCAGAAAAACACAAATTTTTACATGTGTAATAAGTCCCATAAAACACAACTGTGGCAAAACTAGCCACTTAAGACTATACCTGTATGAATATGTTTATATATCTTTAAAGCTGTTAGAACCAAGTATAGTACTGTATCTACATTTCAGACGAAAAAGGGCATTCGTATGCTGGCGGCATTAAAAAACCAGAGCATTCATACTGTAGTTTCACGAACAGTGCGTTTCAACACTGTTCGTGAAACGAATAAACTACCGAATGGACGACCACACACAGGAGGTTGTGTGGCGCCCATTAACCGATTGCAACATTGTTGCAATCGGTAGTTAAGGGCTTTCCTAGGTGGCCGTCGTTCAGCTACCGACCACGCGGCGGTCGGCCATCTTGGTTCCTTTGTTAAGCCCAGCGGTATTTGGTCGTCGAGCGCCTGGAACTAAAATCGGCTACTCAATGGCACGAATACCGCTGGACTTCCAGGCCGTTCGGGACCCCCGGGCTTTCGGTAGTTTGTTCCCCTAATATCAATCGGTACTTTAAATGTGACTTGAAAATAATGTGTGTGGCGAAACCGGCCTCGCCACGTGTCCTTGGAGGGGGCTGCTTGCCCGCCTCTTGCCTTTGGACTATGGACCAGACTTTATGTGAAGTTATTAACCCAGATAGCTATGCCATGGAGCCCATTCGTGTAGTTAAAGACTTCGGCTCCATGGCAATTGAAGTGTGTGAATAGGATCTGAGCGCTATTCGGTAGTTTTGTGCGCTCAGATCCCAGCTATCTGGGGATATGTGACATGTCTGTGTTTTATGTATAAAATGTGACTTTGTGTATTTTATAATATTTTAATGCTTTGTGCTCACCATGTGCATAATGGAGTCTTGGGTCTGTCCTGGGAGATAATTGAATTACTTCTCAATTCAATCTCCAGGATAGAAGACTCTGAAACTGGTTTGGGCCAGAAAGCCATACTTCATTTAGTCACAAAGGACTTTCCCTTAACTTTTGAACCCCTGGTCTGATTCGTGCCATTTTTTTAATATGTTGTTCCCCTGAATGGATTGATTATGAAAATGTAAGTTTTATGTATGTACGATGTTAACTCACAAAGTTATAAAAATGTACAAAAAGTAACTTTTCAGCTTGGAGATAATTGAGTAGATACAGTAATTGACTCAATTATCTCCTAAGCAGAGGGGAGGAATATGCTGGGTGTGTTTCTATTGTCCCATTGTATCTGATTGGCTGCTGTACTTGCATTGTATGTGTTGTAATGTATTTATTGGTGGTTCTGCAAAACCCTGTGGGCAGTACTATGTTTTGTGGATTGTAATAAAAACCAGGCTGGGTGTGCCAGCACTGGAGTTCCTGCTTAACCCTCAAAGTGAAGTGTCGTCTCATTATTGGGGGAGGATTTATTGTATGCTGTTCCAGTTTGACTGCTAAGAGAGTAAACCTATTCGTATGTGTGGCAGAACCAACCTCGCCACTATGCACTGGAGAAGCCTGGTTGCCAGGCTCCTGCCATGTGACTATGGCCCCTAGGATGTATTGCCCTTTAAAGACATGATTTGGGCATAATGGATTTGTGTTGTGCTGCTGATGGCCCTTTTAAGAACCATCTGGGGACATATTGTGGAGTTACTGGGTGGCCACCATTTCCTGTATCAGAAGCACATGGTGAGAACAAAGGATGGCGGCCATTTTAACTCACAGACACTGTGTGGACTTTTCAACACGATGCCATCTCGCCAGTATTTGTTGCACAGAGACATCGTGCGGTGGTTTTGGACTATACAGCAGGGGACACATTATACAGTGATTGTTTTTTATTTAGCCTGTATATGTTCTGCAGAATCTGCATTAAACTGTATTTTCCAAAGTACTGAACGGATCTGGGTGAATTTGGGATATGTGGTTCACCCAGATCCCCCAGTTCCAAGGATATACTTTTTATGGGGTTATTGCATGTTTTGGGGTCCCTGTGATGTGTTTTATGAAACTGTATTTCTCTGGCTGTGATAATTAGATTACCCATTGTGTTCAGTAATCATATCACAGCCAGAGGGGAGGATTTTGTGTGGGAGTGTCTGGGTGTATTGTATGGATTGATTGGCTGTTTTGTAACGCCCTGTGGGCTGTACTATGTTTGTGGATTTCGAATAAAAGAGACTGTATGTGACAGTACAGGGAGTTCCTGTTTTAACCCTCAAAGTGAAGTGTCGTCTCATTATTGGGGGAGGATTTATTATATGCTGTTCCAGCTTGACTGCTAGGAGAGTAAACCTATTCGTATGGTTCCTATTCAACTGTCTACAGCATTCATATGCTTGAGAGAAGGTATACGCTTCTCTGGTTCGGTGATTGTGGTGTCTGCTGCAGTGCTTGGAGTCCTCAGGAAGCGCTAGGAGCATCTTTCAACGGAGGTACCCAGTCGGGGTGCCAGGCGATCCGTTACAGTATGGTTCCTATTCAACTGTCTACAGCATTCATATGCTTGAGAGAAGGTATACGCTTCTCTGGTTCGGTGATTGTGGTGTCTGCTGCAGTGCTTGGAGTCCTCAGGAAGCGCTAGGAGCATCTTTCAACGGAGGTACCCAGTCGGGGTGCCAGGCGATCCGTTACAGTATGGTTCCTATTCAACTGTCTACAGCATTCATATGCTTGAGAGGATTCATATGCTTCTCTGGTTCGGTGGTTGTGGTGTCTGCTGCAGTGCTTGGAGTCCTCAGGAAGCGCTAGGCGCATCCTTTAACGGAGGTACCCAGTCGGGGTGCCAGGCGATCCTTTACATTGGTGGCAGCGGTGGGATGGTGTCCTAGTGCGAGGTAAAGCAGCTCAGAGACACCGTTCGTGGAGTTACAAATTGAGGGCAACGCTAGCACACGTGCAGCGCCCCTGGGAGCAGAGGTATCCAGCGACTTGGAGCAGACAAGTATGGAAGGCTCTGGCGAAGATTGGATGACGTCCTAGTGCGAGGTAAAGCAGCTCAGAGACACAGTTCGTTTGGATTTACAAATTGAAGGCGACGCTAGTGTTCATACAGCGTCCCTGTCTACATAAAGATTTGGGGAAATGGGGTTCGTGGATCCTTGGGCAACACGCACATCTGAGGAAGAGAGTGAATTGGACTGGAGAGATATTGCCCGGCAAGAACTATGGTACAATGCCCTGGAGGAAGTCCAGTATCAACGGCAGCAGCACATTCCTGATGTCGCATACCAGTTGGAGGAACAAATGGCCTGGCGGATGCCGCTTCTGGGAGACCAACCCGGAGGGCAGCAGGTCAGACAACTTGAGTACCTCGTGGAAAGGGAACTGAGCCTTGAGGCCTCATACCGGGCACTGTGGTGGTGCACTGTCCAGCCAGAGACGTGGAGGGCAGAGGGCATCCAGCCAGAGGGGGAGAACTACACTAGCCCTGGCCTGTTGTGGAAGGCCTTAGCAGAAGACGTCGACTTTGGCAGTCCAGCAGAGTCACGGTACTGGGCTATCTTTTATTACCGGGGTGAGATGGTACAGGGCCCGAGATCTATGGGACTGGGACAAGACCTCCACCGTTTGGCTGCCATGGAACGAGAGCTAGAGATGGACTATGTGGAACTACTGAACTCATGTCAGCCGCAGAGCATAGGCGCAGAACAGGAAAACTGGGTGGCGGACCCAGACCTGCCAACCTACAGCTGGGAAAACGCAGCCGAGGTCCCCACTGCTTCACTACCAGTTGCAGAAGTAGGGGACCTCATACACTGGTCCTGGGAAGACCCACCGATGGCAGGTAGAGATGGGACGGCTGTCTCTCTACCGGCCCTACAGGGATGCTGGGCAGTCAGCCCAGATCCCCAGCGGCAGTATGTATCCCAGGGAGCTGAAGGTGTCGTCCTTCCTCCCCAGCGGCAGTGTGCATCCCAGGGAGCTGAAGGTGTCGTCCTTCCTCCCCAGCGGCAGTGTGTACCCCAGGGAGCAGAAGGTGCCTTCCTCCCTCCCCAGCGGCAGTGTGTATCCCAGGGAGCAGAAGGTGCCGTCCTTACTCCCCAGCGGCAGTGTGTATCCCAGGGAGCCAAAGGTGTCGTCATTCCTCCCCAGCAGCAGTGTGTACCCCAGGGAGCTGAAGGTGCCGTCCTTTCTCCCCAGTGGCAGTGTGTACCCCAGGGAGCTGAAGGTGCGGTCCTTCCTCCCCAGTGGCAGTCTTTTTCCCAGGGAACGGAAGGTGCAGTCCTTCCTCCCCAGCGGCAGTGTGTCCTGCAGGAAGCGGAGACAGTCTGTCTTTCACCCCAGCCGCAGGACAAAATATTGAAAGGGGAGACAGTTGGTCCCCCTCTCCACCAACAAAGAGAGTGTCAGGGAGAGGAGCAGGTTACCCCCTCTCCCCAGCGGCAGTCTACAGTTCAGAGAGAGGAGCTTGTTACACCCTCTCTCCAGCGGCAGCCTAACCCACCAAGGGGAGATGTTAAGCCCCACAACTATGCAGATGGGACCGTAGTCTCTGCACTTGCAGCACCAGGGGTAGGGGCGGTCGGTCCTGTCCCCCAGCCACAGAGCAGTGTATCCAGAGGGGAGACAGTCGGTCTCCCCCTCCCACAACCAGGCTCCAACCAGGCTACTTCAGTGGTAGCGCTGGCACCCGGGCAGAGTACCGCTGGTCTCTGCCCACTCAGCAGCCCACCAAGGCAGTCTACCAGCCCCCCGCACAGCCGTGGTGAGGCACCTGGACATGGACAAGTTGCTATTTTATCCAGGTGTAGTAACCAGTTATTGTGGGTGGGCTGTATTGCTGTTTGTGCTTCGTGGGTGGGTTGCTGGACTAACCAGGGCACTGACCGGCAGGAGGTCAGATACCCTGTTAGTCTGGATGGTAAAGGGGAGAAATGTGGCGAAACCGGCCTCGCCACGTGTCCTTGGAGGGGGCTGCTTGCCCGCCTCTTGCCTTTGGACTATGGACTAGACTTTATGTGAATGTGTTAACCCAGATAGCTATGCCATGGAGCCCATTCGTGTAGTTAAAGACTTTGGCTCCATGGCAATTGAACTGTGTGAATAGGATCTGAGCGCTATTCGGTAGTTTTGTGCGCTCAGATCCCAGCTATCTGGGGATATGTGACATGTCTGTGTTTTATGTATAAAATGTGACTTTATGTATTTTAAAGTGTTTTGTGTCTTTTGCAACCATGTGCTTAATGGAGTCTTGTGTCTGTCCTGGGAGATAATTGAATTACTTATCTCCAGGATAGAAGACTCTGAAACTGGTTTGGGCCAGAAAGCCATGCTTCATTTAGTCACAAAGGACTTTCCCTTAACTTTTGAACCCCTGGTCTGATTCGTGCCATTTTTAATATGTTGTTCCCCTGAATGGATTGATTATGAAAATGTAAGTTTTATGTATGTACGATGTTAACTCACAAAGTTATAAAAATGTACAAAAAGTAACTTTTCAGCTTGGAGATAATTGAGTAGATACAGTAATTGACTCAATTATCTCCTAAGCAGAGGGGAGGAATATGCTGGGTGTGTTTCTATTGTCCCATTGTATCTGATTGGCTGCTGTACTTGCATTGTATGTGTTGTAATGTGTTTATTGGTGGTTCTGCAAAACCCTGTGGGCAGTACTATGTTTTGTGGATTGTAATAAAAACCAGGCTGGGTGTGCCAGCACTGGTGTTCCTGTTTTAACCCTCAAAGTGAAGTGTTGTCTCATTATTGGGGGAAGGATTTATTGTATGCTGTTCCAGTTTGACTGCTAGGAGAGTAAACCTATTCGTATGGTTCCTATTCAACTGTCTACAGCATTCATATGCTTGAGAGGATTCATATGCTTCTCTGGTTCGGTGGTTGTGGTGTCTGCTGCAGTGCTTGGAGTCCTCAGGAAGCGCTAGGATCATCCTTTAACGGAGGTACCCAGTCGGGGTGCCAGGCGATCCGTTACAATGTGTGATTCATGCGGTGTTCGGTTAGTTATGCTGGGATCTGAGCAGTATTCTCACGAACTGTGCACTCAGTCCCCAGCTATCTACCGAACGTCCATTCGTTTAAATAAAGGGAATATTGGAAGTTATGCATTTTAATGTAAAATGTCAGTTCTGCTGCACGGAGGGATAATCCACTTAACTGTATATTCTAGTGGGAGTATCCCTCTCGTGCAGCAGTGCATGGTGGGAGAAATATCCGGGTTGTTCAGTTCCCCATGTAGTCCCCTACTGTACCACCCTTGGAATGTCAGTAGGGAAACCCCTTGCATGGGGAATCCCATAAATGATTAAAAGCTCAGTTGACTCCCAGCCTATGTGTCGTCTAGTTCTTGAGAGGGAAGGATTCTTACAACGCTACCGGGATTATTGTATGCTGTATTTATTTCCTTGGATTATTTTATGCTGTTCCTGTAACCCAGCGGAGATACTGTGGATTCTACTACCTCTCCGCTACAACAACATATCCCCATAAAAGTCACATCCCTAATCTGGGTGAACAACATATTCACAAATCACCCAGACCAGAGCAGGGGTTCAGGAAATTCCTGGAAGTCTCTTTTTGACCGACTGCACGCATGGTTTAATGCCCAAAACAGTTCCAGAGAATTAGGCTTTTCAGCCGGTCTATTGCAAATCGTTGAAGTACCGTGCTAATTACCAAACTTAATGGTGAATGAACACAGTCAATGTGTGTCCCTTGTTTGTGTGCTTCGATTCACCGAACCCCGTTCGAATCCCGTTTGAATAGCCGAAGTACCATGCAAGGCAACTGATCAGGGGTGTTTGTGCCATTGCGTGTCCCATTTGAGTTCCATGAGCTCAACGACCAAACACCACTCATGGCACTCGTGGCTTAAGATGGTTGCTGCCATGTGTTCGAATATCGAATGGCGACCACTTCGACTACTTCAACTTCTTTGACCCACTTCAACTCACTTTGACTGTTCGAAGACCATTGTTCCGAGTCCCAATAGGCACAAATAGGGTCTCTTTACCACAATAAATTAAAGGATCCATAGTAGGTCCATATTTTGAGGAACCGTATCAAATGCCTTGGTTTCATATAATCATGCTGATTAACGCTAATAACGGTGTTCTTCCAGATGAATTCCTGAATATTATCCCTTAATAACCTTTCAAATACTTTCCCAGCCACAGAAGTTAAGGTCACATGTCTATAATTTCCAGGCAAGGATTTTGAGCCCTTTTTGAATATAGGAATCACAGCTGCCTGTCTCCAATCCTCCGGTGCAATTTTACATTCTGAGAAATGTAAATTTCTAATATTTGTTTGAAGATATTCCATTTGTCCTCAGGGTTTTATTCACTAAAACATTTGTCAGTCAAAATATTGTAAAGCTGCTCTTATCTTATTGAAATTGGCCTTGATCATGGTTGACATACAAACATACCCCACCACCCTTCTTGTTTTTCCTATACTTTCTAAATAGTGTGTACCCATTTAAGTTAACTGCCCAGTCATGTGTCTCATCCCACCAGGTTTCAGTTATGACCATTATGTCATTGTCAGGGTTACAAAATTATCCAGCACGTAGAATTGTATAACACAGAGGACTGATAGGTAACGTATACCGGACCCTAGAATGGCCGGACTAATGTACCAAAGAATAGTCAGGAATAGCTGAGGTCAAGGGAAACAGAAAGAGACACAATGATAAGGAAAAGCCAAGAGTCAGGGATGCCAGAAAACAGGGAAGTCAAAAACAATGCCAAAGTCAAATAACCAGAATTACTAGAATCAATAACGCGCTCTCGGACAACCACAAGGGAAACCACGACAGGGCATTGAGCAGGATGAGAACTGGGCCTAAATACCCCTCCTCTAGATCTGATAGGCTGTAACCGGCCTTTGACCCCAAAGCAGTTACCAGGTTACCATTTGCATAATTGCTGCTCAGCATTAACCCTTCTGTGGATTTGGTTGCTGCTCGGCACAACTTTTCCTGTGTGGACAGTAAATGTCATTAACCACATTTTTATAAGCGGATAAATACGTGACATTACCCCCCACCTGAAGAACGCCCACCGGGGGGGCAAGACCAGGCTTGAGAGGAAATTTGGCGTGAAAATAGCGAATCTTGCGGCCAGCATGTATATCAGATGCCGGAACCCAAGAATGATCGGCTGGTCCATAACCTTTCCAATCCACCAAGTACTGTAAAGTGCCCCGAAAAAATCTGGAATCAATTATGGAGGAGACCTCATACTCTTCCTGTCCAGAAACAACTAAGGGAGGAGGAGGGACACATGAAACAGTATATTTATTGCAAACAAGAGGTTTGAGGAATTTTCAAGGAGTCCGGAAAGGCCAGAGAGTACGCAACAGGATTGATCCTACGAAGGACACGAAAAGGTCCAAGGAACATAGGAGCCAATTTCATGCTAGGGACTTGCCTGATGTTATGAGAAGATAACCAAACATTCTCACCCACTTGGTAAACAGGGTTGACACCTCGATGTGTATCAGCAAAATGCTTGAAAGGGTCAGCAGCAGTACCCAGAGCAGATTGAACTTTAACCCAGATATCACGGATGGAAGCCAGACGGTCATCCAAAGCAGGAATAGCCGTATCAGAAGAAACAGCTGGTAGGACAGTAGGATGCTGGCCATTTTTAACAAAAAAATGACTATGCCCAGAGGAGTCATGGTCAGCATTGTTCCTGGCAAACTTGGCCCATGGTAATAATTCGGGCCAATTGTCTTGAGTGTTATTAACGAAAGAACGCAAGTATCCAAAGGCTGGTTAGCCCTCTCAGCTGTACCATGGGGATGGTAAGAGGATGAAAAAGATAATGCAATCCCCAATTGCTTATTGAAAGCCCTCCAAAACCGGGATACAAACTGAGAACCTCTATCAGATACAATATTGTGAGGAATGCAATGCAGACGGACAATCTCACGTATAAAGATCAGTACCAAGTCTTGAGATGACGGTAATTTCTTGAGAGGGATGAAGTGAGCCATTTTAGAAAAACGGTCAGCAACCATGAGAATAGTGGTATAACCATTAGAACTAGGAAGTTCTACAATGAAATCCATAGACAACGGGACCATGGGACCTCAGGAACGGGAAGAGGTTGTAACAAGCCACAAGGGAGTTTATGAGGTACTTTGGAAACCGCACAAACAGAACAAGCCTGCACATACTCCTTAACATCCTTCCTGAGGGAATCCCACCAGAATTACCTCATGGTAGCAGAAGTGGATTTATTAATACCTGGGTGACCAGCAGACACATTGTCGTGAAACACCTTCATGATATTAACCCTTTCCCCCAATGGAACGAACAATTTGTCCTGAGGTTTACCGCAGGGCAGCTGAGACTGAGCCTCCATGATGGAGCCAAGCAGCAGAGAGGACAATGAAAGGATAGTGGAAGCAATGATACATTCCGGAGGAATGATATGGGACTTTTCTTGCTCTTGTATAGACTCAGTATCAAACTGTCTGGATAAGGCATCAGCCTTGACATTTTTAGAACCAGGTCTATAAGTAATAAGAAAATTAAAGTGAGAAAGGAACAGAGACCACCTAGCTTGTCTAGAAGACAATCGTTTAGCATCTCCTATGTAAGCCAGGTTTTTGTGATCAGGAATAATCAAAAGGGGGTCCTTGGAACCCTCTACAAGATGTCGCCACTCCTTGAGAGCTAGAATAATGGCCAACAATTCC
>OW240921.1:2803405-2821064 GCA_933207985.1 Pelobates cultripes | reverse complement strand
CTATTGCCAATATCCTAATTGCGCTCGGCAGGAGACAACCTTCTAGAGAAGTAACCACAAGGATGCAATGGAGTATCCTTGCTCTCCTCAGGGAGAGAACTGCCCCTACCTCTGTCTCTGATGCATCAACTTCCAGTATGAAAGGTTTACTGGTGTCAGGATGTATCAATATGTCGGCGGAGGCAAATCGCTGTTTGAGAGTTTCAAAGGCTTCTATAGCCTCCTTAGATCATATCGTACTGCTAATCCCTTTGCGTGTCATATTGGTGATGGGGGCTATTACTGAAGAAAATCTTTATAAACCTTCTATAATAATTGGCAAAACCAATGAACCTTTATTATTATTATTATTATTATGATAACCTTTGAATGGCTTTCAACCCAGTGGGTAAAGGCCATTGTAGAACCGATTGCAGCTTTTTAGGATCCATGATCCATCTGAATCCCCAAGGCAGAAATATTATATCACAAAAACTATACTTCAGATTGGTCAAAGATGCATTTTTCTAATTTACAATAAAGTTGATTCTTTAACAAGGTCTGCAGAACTTGTCTAACGTGATCGTGGTGAGTCTGAATGTCAGGAGAATAATTATGGATATCATCCAGATAGACCAAGACAAACGAGTAAATGTAATCCCTGAGTACATCATTTATGAAATCTTGGGAAACCGCTGGAGCATTGCACAACCCGAATGGCATCACTAGATATTCATAGTGCCCACTTCTGGTATTGAATGCAGTCTCGTGGTTTTCCTTGAGTCTCACTAAATTGTAAGCACTTCTAAGATCAAGCTTAGTAAATACTTTAGAGCCTTGGAGTCTATCAAATAATTCAGCAATAAGAGGAATGGGGTAGGCGTTCTTAATGGTGATTTTGTTCAATGTCCTGTAATCGATACATGGGTGCATTTCACCATCCTTTTTAGATACAAAAAAGAATCCTGCCCCAGCAGGCGAGGATGATTTTCGTATGTGGCCTTTATTCAATGAATCCCTAATATATTCCTCCATTACTCTACTCTCCTGAGGTGACAGAGCATAGACTGCTCCCTTAGGTGGCACAGCGCCGGGTAGTAAATTAATGGAACAGTCACAAGGTCTGTGAGGAGGTAGAGTATTCGACCGAGTTTTGCTGAATACTTCTTTAATGTCTTGGTACTGTATAGGGATTTCCGGGTTTTAGGTGTACTAGTGGGTCCAATAGTGCCCACTCTTTTGGCAACATTTAATATTCACCTTTCATAGCAATCCTTACCCCATTCTAATATTTCCACATTAGCCCAGTCAATATGAGGGTTATGCTTGTTAAGCCATGGAAACCTAATATGATCGGACAGGAAGGGGATGCAACAACCTGAAATGTAATCTCTTCCTTATGTAAGGCACCGATGGACAAATTAATGGGTAAGGTTTCGTGTGTAATCAATGGTTGTGAGAGTGGTCTCCCATCAATAGCTTCAACAGCTCGGGGTGATAGTCTCTCCTTGATAGGTATAGTATAACCTTTAACAAATTGAACTTCGATGAAGTTTCCAGCGGCACCTGAATCCATCACGGCTTTGCATGAAAAGTTCTTCTTTTCAAAGGCAATAGAAATATCAAGGAGAAACCTATTTTTATCCATTCCAGATGATGTTTCCATTACACCTAAAACCTGTCCCCTTAAGGTGCGGTAGTTTTCCAGACGTATGGGACAATTGTTTCTCATATGTCCTTTTCTACCGCAGTATAGACATAGGCCTTCTTTTCTCCTATATTGTCTTTCTGCTTCTAACAGTCTAGTGACCCCCAACTGCATGGGTTCGGGTTCGGACAGTACAGGAAATTCAGGGACAATAGGTTTGGAGAAGTGGGGTGCTAAAGCAATATTCATGTGTCTGGTCTTGTTTCTAGTAGCTTCTCTGGTTCTCAATGTATTATCAATTTGCATAACAAAAGTGATAAATTCATTAAGTCTTTGGCGGCAATCTCATCTAGCATAGTTTCAGATAGTCCCTTTTTAAATGCAGAGATTAACCCACAATTAGTCCAGTCTACCTCAGAAGCTAGGGTACGAAATTCTATGGCATACTCCGAGATAGACTGGTTCCCTTGTCTGATATGGATCAGGGCAGTAGAGGCGTCTTCCTCCCTGCCTAATGGTTCAAACGTAAGTTTAAATTTCGTAATAAACTCCTGGTAATTGTGTGTCAAACTCCTATTACTCTCCCATAATGGATTGGCCCAAGCTAAGGCTTTACCTTTTAATTGATTCATCAGGTAAGCAATTTTAGCTCTGTCTGTGGGAAAAGATCCCAGTGAGGCCTCAAAATGATACTCTATTTGGTTAAGGAATCCCCGGCATTCTTGGAAATTACCTTCAAAATGCAGAGGAGGAGATAGAGCGATAGTTGGTGCCTTGTATACTATAGGCAGAGGTACACAAGGCGGAGGTGAGACAGAAGGAGCAGCCGCAGGTTGCAGATGCACTGTACGAGTAAGAAGCGTACTGAAGGCCTGGGCAAATTGATCCATGCGGTGATCATTATCCTCCAGTTTCCTTTCACAAGCAGCTATGTGCTTACACAATTCTACAGGATCTATGGCCCTGTCGTAATGTCAGGATTACAGAATGATCCAGCATGTAGAATTGTATAACACAGAGGACTGATAGGTAATGTATACTGGACCTTAGAATGGCCAGACTAACGTACCAAAGAATAGTCAGGAATAGCTGAGGTCAAGGGAAACAGAAAGAGACACAACGATAAGGAAAAGCCAAGAGTCAGGGATGCCAGAAAACAGGGAAGTCAAAAACAATGCCAAAGTCAAATAACCAGAATTACCAGAATCAATAACGCGTTCTCGGACAACCACAAGGGAAACCACGACAGGGCACTGAGCAGGATGAGAATGGGGCCTAAATACCCCTCCTGTGGATCTGATAGGCTGTAACCGGCCTTTGACCCCAAAGGCAGTTACCAGGTTTCCATTTGCATAATGGCTGCTCAGCATTAACCCTTCTGTGGATTTGGTTGCTGCTCGGCACAACTTTTTCTGTGTGAACAGTAAATGCCATTAACCAAATTTTTATAAGTCGATGAATATGTAACATATTATTTATTTGTGTATGCTATTGCCTCTAGTTCCTCCATTTTGTTAATTAGACTCCTTGCATTAGTAAGCATACATTTAATATTATCATGAGTCACTTGTACTTTATGTACATTTTTATTACTATTCCAAACCTCCTCTGTTCTGAGCTTGCCATCCCCCTATTTCCATCCCACTTGTACTGAGCTAAAGCCCAGGGGTGTACCTAGAGCATTTGGCACCCGGCGCGGATCCAGGGCTTGGCACCACCTTGCCCCCCCAAAGCCCCGCCCCCAGTGCCAGTTTGGCCCCGCCTACGATTTTGCTTAGCTCTGCCCCACTTTTCCTCCATGCAGCCAGTTTATCAGCTGTTTGCTTGTGTGAGCTGTACTGGCCGCACGGCACCCTAACTACCATGGGCCACAGCTCACACAGCCCCCTCCAGCCAGGGCCGGTGCAAGGATTTTTGCCACACTAGGCAAAAGTAAAGTTTGCCGCCCTCCCCATGTGACATCACAATGCCCCACCCGTATAATCTGCCATGTTAACTAATGCCAGTGCTGCAGTGCCGCCGTGTTTACATTAAAAGGCCTGCAGGGACAGGCTATAGACACCAGAACCACTACATTAAGCTGCAGTGGTTCTGGGGACTATAGTGTTTCTTTAATCTGAGTTAAATTGAAGCTTAGTGCCACGAATAATATACTAGATTGCCTACTTACAACCAGATGAGGATGATGATGGGCTCTAGCTGCAGTCTGGCTCCACTGGTCTGGTGTAGAACAGGCTCTCTGGAGGCGGTTTGTAACTGGGAAGCAGCTCCATTTTTGGGGGGCCCTTTACACAGCTCAAGGTCTGGGTCCCAGGGTCCACCTTCATGTTCCACCAATGAGTTTGCTCACAGGGGGTGGAGTGTGTAGGGGATGTCCTGATATGTGTGTAAGGAATGCATTGTGTGAATCTGTGTTTGTATGTGTAAGGGCTGAAAGGTGTGTTTCTGTGTATGTACGGGATGCAGTGTGTGTGTCTGTAAGGGGTGCATTGAGTGTGTGTAATGAATGCATTGTGTGTTTCTGTGTGTGTAAGAGATGCATTGTGTGTAACGGTTGCATTGCTTGTGTATGTGTGTCTGTGTGTGTAATGCATTGTGTGTGATATGCATTGTGTGTTTTTCTGTGTGTAAGTGGTGCATTGTGTGTGATGAATGTCAATCTCTCCCCACCTTCAATTTCCTTTTCTCCCCCCCTCCAATTTCCTTCTCTCCCCCCTCTCCAATTTCCTTCTCCCCCCTTCCAATTTCTTTCTTTCCCTCCCAATTTCTTTTCTCCTCCCTCCTAATTTCTTTCTTTATCCCCTCCCAATTTCTTTTCTTTTCCCTTCCAATTTTTTTCTTTCCTCCCAATTTCTTTCTTTATCCCCCTCAATCTTTCTTTATCCCCTCCCAATTTCTTTCTTTATCCCCCAATCTTTCTTTATCCCCTCCCGATTTCTTTCTTTATCCCCCCTCCCAATTTCTTTATATGCCCCCCTCCCAATTTCTTTATCCTCCCCACAATTTCTTTATTCCCCCCCTACCACTGTTGTAGCATGGCCGAGCTCTGTATGGTCCGCGGGTACAGGGAGCTTTTGTTTCCTGTACCCACCAGACTAACAGGAAGTGCACACTGAGTGTAGCTCGGCCACGCTACAGTGAGGGAGTGAGTGACAGGAGGGATCACTGAGCGCTTCCCTCCTGTCAGCCCCTCTCCTCAGGCTACGCCCAGACGGGCAGAGCTGCAGCCGCCTGAGGCTCTCTACAGAGCACTCGGGCGGCTGCAGCATGAGGGGGGCCGGCGCCCCCTCCCCAGGCACTCCCTACCCTGGTGGCACCCGGGTCGGACCGCCCCCTCCGCCCCCCCCTTAGTACGCCACTGCTAAAGCCCATCTCCATTCTGTCTCCATTTTGAAGATTTTTATGTACTCCCACCAGTAGTTCAAAATCTCCTCCAACCTTCTAACCCTCCTGTGCCCCAGCACTATAGATCCTCATCCGTTTAGGTGCAATCCATCACGGCTATAAATCAGCCCAGTGCTCTAAAAACCCCAACCCTACTTTCTGCACCATGACTTTAGTCACGCATTAACCTCCCTAATCTTCTGCTGTAGAGCACGGCACAGATGATATTTCTGAGAATATTAACTTGGTGGTCCGTTTCTTCATTTGAATTCTCTGAGCTCATTCTTTAAGACCTTTCACATTACTTTGACTTTGTCATTGGTACCAATATGGACCATGACAGGCCCTCCCAATAATCAATCCACTCTGTCAGCAACATGCCTGACCCGAGCACCTGGGAAACAGCAAACTGTCCGGACGGAACGATCAGATTACCCTATCTACTCTCCTTATAATAGTGTCACCTACCACCACAACCTTTCTCAACTACACCTGTAAAAAGGGCTGTTCTGTTGGCTGTTAGAAGGAACAGCTTTCACTAGCACAGCTACTCCTCAGCTGATGCTTCCAACATCTTCACGTAACATCTAACGTTAGGATATAATTAATTACATTCATCCTAAGACTTATCAAGGCAACAAGAGTTGCTATTATTGCGCTGTAACAGATTGCCAGGCACCCCGACTGGGTACCTCCGTTATTGGATGCTCCTAGCGCTTCCAGAGGGCTCCAAGCGCTCCGCCAGACACCACAACCACCACAGATCCCACAAATCGATGTAGCTTGGTTGGGGTCTCTTACCCACGCTGGACCTACGACAAGGCTCCAGGTTCCAGTGGGTGAACCTCTCCTCCAAGAGAATGAAGCAAGAACAAGCTCTTAAAATAGCTTAGTAGTGATTAGCTAAGGAAAGATGCAGAGCATAGCAATCCCTTGTAGTGATATAGCAATTCCCCCAATAAGAGACAAGACTCTAGATTGAGGGTGAAGTAGAACTGTCTATACTGGCACATACATCCTCTTTTATTCACATTCTACAAACATAGTGCTGCCCACAGGGTTTTGAAGAACAACCAATCAACACATTACAACACAGCTAACACTCCCATTCATTACATCAGAAATCCTCCCCTCTGCCAGAGATACAATTATCTCAACACAATAGACTAACTTAATTATCACAGACAGGAAAATACAGTATTCTAGAATATTTCACAGGGACCACAAAACATGCAATAACCCTATAAATAAATACATCCTTGGAACCGGGGGATCTGGGTGAACCACATATCCAAAATTCACGCAGATCCGTTCAGTAGTTTGGAAGATACGGTTTAATGCAGATTCCGCAGAACATATACAGGCTATATGAAAAATAATTACTGTATACTGTGTCCCCTGTTGTATAGTTTAAAACTACTGCACGATGTTTTTGTGCACCAAATACCGGCGAGATGGCACCGTGTTGAAAAGTCAACAGTGTCTGTGAGTTAAAATGGCCGACATCCATTGTTCTCACCATGTGCTTCATCCATTGTTCTCACCATGTGCCTCTGATATATGAAATGGTGGCCATCCAGTAACTCCACAGTGTGTCCCCAAATGGTTCTTAAAGGGCCAGCAACAGCATAATAAAATACAGTATGCCCAAATCAGTTCCTCAAAGGGCAAAACATCCCAGGGCCATAGTCGCAGGGCAGGAGGCTGGCAAACAGGCCCCTGCAAAAACCAGTGGCGAGGTCACTTTTGCCACATGCGCAAAGTGCAAAATAAAGAGTAATCACCATGGAAACCAACAGAATTTCTCCCAACATTTATCACTTTGCTAGAATAGCGCTTTTTTTTACTTTGAAACATAACCCCATGGTATTGTGACAGAGACGCTATGTTTTCAGCACAGACAGAAACAGATAACGATGGATCTTCTGGAAGGAATTATCCTGGGATTTTCCACCCTAAATCGAGTTACCGAGGATTAAAGATTAATCAGATAACCAAGTGTTATTCCACCTTCTTACCTATGATACTCAGAAACACAAATCCCCAAATAAGTGGTTACATTTTACTTACAGAATATAGTCCTTTTGTATTATAATAAGATTAAGCCTCACACTTACCCTGATTACATTGGTTTTGTGTAATTGAGTTTGTTTTTTTAACACATTTCGTTAAATTAAAACACTTGCCCTAGAGACGGAATTTGCAGCCAATGTTAGTAGGTTTCATAAAAGGGACCAGCAAAAATGTGGTTTCTTTCTTTGTTTTGTTGGCCAACCTGTGATACAGGTTCCTCCAGCAGATATACCAGGTATAAATTGTCAGTACTGGAGAGAGCAGGGCATTGCTTCCACAGAAGGGACAAAAACAGGTTAGTGTGCTTTAAATCTGCTTAACTTTGCATTCTTAGTCTCCAAACAGTCTGTCCCAAGGCTTGTTAACATGGCATAATTCAAACATCATCTTGTATGTACCCACTAGGCATTGAATTGGGGTGAGCAGACTAACATGGTTTTATATACCTGACCTTAAGTTGTATTAATTTGAAAAAGAAATGTAAAAACTCATTTAAAAATGCTTGTTTGGAAAACTATGTTATAGCTACAGCTTGGCTGGTTTAACTTAAACTATCAGTTTTCTGTTTCTAAACCAATTTAATGTTTAGCAAGTCCATTCCACAATGTTTTCCTAGTTCTATAATGGGTGGTTTATGTCAGTTTGAGTTTGTTGTAATATATAAGAAATATACAAAATGAAAGTATAACTTTAATACTATTGAAAAGGTACTTATTAGTTATTAGGTCATGTTTAGATGTGCTAGAGTGCTTTTATATTAAACATATATTCTAAAAATATTGAACATGATCGGACTACTTAGTGTCTAGAAAAAAAAATTGTGTCAAAATAATTCATAAATAATAATGAATTATGACCTGAATTAATTTGTATTTTTGGATATACTTTTAAACGTATCTTTAAATGATAAAAAAATATATATATCATTATATAAATGAAAAAAATTTTGGGGAAAATATTTAAAAAAAAATTTCAAAATGTTAAGTCATTTAAAAAGTGTATTACAAATATTAAATTGAGGCCTAAAAAGTTCTCAGGTTATTTACTAAAATTAGATTTTAAAAATAATTCCACATTTTAAAACAGTTTAGTCAAACTCAAAGTATTGCTGGTTTGGAGAATTTTTTGCAGTCTGGCTATTTTGAGCTTAATTTTGAAATTCTCTTTAAATTCACATTGAATTCTTCATTTAAATACCCATGTAAATACTTTTTTTCTCCATTAATATAATAGATTTATTGGGTTGCATTCCAAGTAACTGTTCATTATTTGTACATATACATTTATTTACGTGATTATTTATTTCTTAATTTTTGTATTGTATGCTTTTATTTGAGGGATTTCTTTGAAATCACAATTTTTAATGAATATGTTATATGAATAACGCATACATTTATGAAATAGGATATAAAAAGATTACTTTCCCTTGAATATGCTCTTTAGCCAATGACACGTCACATTCACATTCTTTTAGGAAAAAAACCTTTTCAAAAGATTTATCTACAGAAGTCGCCATTAAAGACTGTGGGAATTTTTGTAGATTTACCTTTTTCAGAACATTCCGAATCATTAGATTTTTTTTTCTAACAGAATGGAATCATTGATTCTGATTCAGACAAATTAAACAGAAGCCATTGTGCACTGCACCCAACAAGCAGTGCTAATGCTAGAAAGACAGCTCTGGAAAAAGACCTTTATTTTTAACGTACTGCAGACACCTTCTCCGTACCGCAGTTACTTTCTCTAATTTGCCTTCTGATAAATTAAGATTTTGCATGGTTGCTTTAAAAGTTAGTTAATTTATTATGTGTGTATTTTTTTTATAGTATTTTTATCAAGTACATACCGTAGTTTGCATGATGGTGTAGTGGGAAAATGTGATATATCCCTGAATTAATTAATAATTTAATTAAAAGCCACGGATACACATAGTTTATTTCATTACGGAATATGACTGCTAAATGTCCATTTCAGTAAATTGCAAACATTTATTCCTAATTATTATCTACTGGGATTAGAAAAATAGAACATTAAGACATAGCAGATAAAATATGAAATATTTCCTAAGTGAAAATGACAGGTAGCACATAATGAGCGTTACATGCGGCTTAATGTACTCATTCCTCTCTGTCTCCCCTTTGTGTGGCCCCCATCTAGTTTATGATCCCATGAGACCCCCACCTCTCTGCCACTCAAGTGACCTCTGTCTAGATTTCTGATTTGCTTAGTATGTTTTTCAGTTCCCTAAATGAAGGTCAGAAAGCACAAGTTGTCCCTGCATGACATGTGCACGGTCGCCTTGTCGGCATCTGCATAAACCCCACCAATACCCATTTCCAATAAAACACTGACACCAGGGTTTTGGCAAAATTATTTCACAGCTTTATTGATTCTTAACATAAAATATAAATAAATATATGACCCACCCCCACATAACATAATACCCAAACATTGTAACATTTAACTTAACATTGAAACATGACCATTGCCACCAAAGGGCACCATCCATTGCCACCAAAGGGCACCACAAGTGTAGGGGCATACCGAGACACCCCTACACACCCCGGTTCGGAGCTACCTATGAGCTCGAACCTACAAAACCAGTCCAAAGGTTACCTATTAACCTAATAGGTTTCCTATTAGCCCTGAACTCCAAACTTTTTCCCCATCTCACTCTTTTCTCCCCCTAACTTTAATCTCCATCCCCCGCCACAGCTCAAAGCTCGACTCCTCAAGCTACTGAGCGACACCCCCCCCAGGAAAAAAATTGCCCTCTGTTGGCCCTCCTGGAAACCCAGCAATAGAACATCCAAGCCCACTTCGGAGAGATGGAACCCATCGCGCCTATAATAACCCAGAAGCATGTCTTCCTGTGCCTAATTACAACCAACCCCAACCGCTTCACATCCGCTGCCATCACCTTATTAACCTTTCCCTTAATCTTCCGACCATACCACCATAACCGCTGGCACTAACTCTCTCAATTTGTCCACATCCCTCTTCATACACTTAATCAATACCTTTTGAGGTAACGACCCCACTTCATTGCCCCATGTGTGAAGCACCGCTATGTCCGGAACCTGTCCAAAAATAATTTTGTGAAACATTTCAACACAGATAGAATTCCAACCCCAACCCCGGTAACCAAACCACCGAAGTTGAACCACGGAACTTGGAAAGCCCAGCTGTAGACCACAATGTCGAACTGCAACTCTCTGATGCACCCAGTATATGTATGAGTGGCCGACCACCCATGCCATCCGACCTGTAAGACATAAAGCAAACATAGACAAACACAAAACAAACATCGAAACAACATTCCCCATTAACCACACTTAGTCCTTATACCAACTTGTCTGGCCTAACGTAAGACCTGAACCTCAGCGACTCCCACCTGCCAATCCTTTTCACCCGATCATCACCCAAGCCCAGTATCGCCGCTTCAGTAGCCGTGCCAATCCTAAAGGAATGAGTCCCGAATTGGCCAGAGTCCACTCCCAACCTTGCCAACGCCTTCCGAAAAACCCTGAAGAACTGGAACTTCGATAGCGAAGAGCCGTCCTCATGCTTAAAATATGAACCCCCTGCCATCACCCGTACCTCCTGTAAGACCGCTGCACACTTAACCTGGCACGTTCTCCCACCCGGGAGCTCCCACAACGTAACCAACGTCCCCTTGCCCATTACATCTGTTTTGGACCACCTCAGGTTGATCACTACCTTGTTACTCCCCACTTCCACATCCACTGCCTGAAGCCCCCCGGACCCCTAACGATTGCTGCTGACCAGCTCGCTGACATGAAATGCCCCGAAAAAGGCGAAACTAAAAACCACGAAGAACAGCGTAACTTTGTATCCTGAAAAACACACCACGGTCCCGAAAAACAATATTAAAACGCATACAGAACAAGACAAAACGGCGAAGAAGTTGCACCACCGGGATAGAGGAAGCTGATAGCCCGTTCACTGCATCTACTACTGCCATATTTATAAAAGAGAGGAAGGAAACCGCGCCTTATATTAACTGTACATACATACACTTGGTATCTCTTAATTGATGTAGATAATTTATCCTCAAAAAAAGAGAACACAAAGAGAAAAATACAATGGTGCAGTATGTTTGACAAATTGAGAACAAAGGTGGTATAGAAAACGGAGGTATTTTAAACTCACATTTGTTAGAGCTATTTAGGAGCTCTACCGTAATTCGCACGGACGGTACAATCCCCGTCTCAGGATTAGAAGTCCAAAGTCTTCAGTACTCCAATAATATGGCAGTTTGAATGAGATGAAAAAAAGAGAGAGAAACTCCAATGGTGTAGTAACTCTATCTCCAAATATAGAGAAAATAAATGAAAGTAATTATACTCACATTTGCTAGAGCAGACAACTTGCTCTAGTATATAAGGCTTGCAGTGGTATAATCCCACTGTAGGATGTGTAGACCAGGAAGTGATGAGGAGAATAAATTTTAAAGTAAAAATGTATATCACATTAAAAGATATTTAATAGTAACAATAATCGCAATAATAAAACAAAAGGGCTATATAAAATAACACTTTACGCGTTTCGCCAGTTAGGCTTCATCATAAGTGTCATAAGTGTTATTTTATATAGCCCTTTTGTTTTATTATTGATAGCAACAGAGGACCTCATAGTCAATGAAGGAGGAGAAATAGCTGTGGATCCAGTTGCTGTAGTTCCTCCAGTGGCGGAAGAAACAAAATGTTAACAGATTGTCAGAGCCCGTGTGAAGAGATTCCTTTTCAGTTAGAAAAGATACAACTCTTTTGTAATGTCCTCCTTTTAGTAACAGAGTGACAATATTGACTCTATATTAAAGAGGACTAGAGCAGAGCAGAAACCTCTGTAGCTGGTGCGAATGAAAATAGAACAGCAGAGGGAGGGAAGTTAGGGGAAGTATTGTAAGGGGAAGAAGAAAGACGAGAGATCTCTTCTCTGATTGTAGAGATCTTGTCAGTGAAGTGAGTTGCAAAGTCTGTGGCGGTCAAGTTAGTAGGTGGAAGAGGAACAGCAGGGCGAAGAAGAGAGTTAAATGTGCGAAATAGTCGTTTGGGTTCGCGGGAGAGTGTGGTTATGAGGGTATTGAAGTAATTAACTTTTGCAGAGGAAAGAGCCAAGCTGTATGAGTTCAGCATAAATTTATAGTGGAGAAAGTCAGATGCACAGTGAGACTTTCTCCAACAGCGTTCAGCAGTTCTTGAGCATTTTTGGAGGTATCGAGTGAGCTTGTTTCATCAAAAGCGGTAAGAGAGAATTAATGGGAGAATTATGGATATAAAGTTACAATGCCCCCTATATTGTCTATGGAGTGGATTATATTTATCAATACTTTTAATTTCACAGCCAGCTATGTCTAAATATCAAACATTTATTATGCAGATTACAGAAATAATATTTATTAATGATAAATAAAAACCACAGCAATTCCAAATTTTCTAACATATAACGCACAAACTCGACAAATACCCCAAAGAGCTTGCAATCTTTTGCCGTTTCCTTTGCTGTACGTTGATACCCTACCTGATCTGTAATATACCGTGGGGTTACTGTATTACAGATCCAAGATTGGAAAGATGAAGACAAACACAGTCTTTCTGCTTCTGGGTTTAGGTGAGTTTTGTGAAATTCTAATATTGACAATGCAAATCTGGGGTTTTAAATGTGTTCAATAAATAATCAAAGTAGCAAAAAAAAAAAAAAGGAATTCTATAAATCAATCTTAACATTCATTTCACCATGCATTTCGTTCAGATATGGGATTTTAAAATAATGACAAAATACAGTTTATTTTAAATGAAGCAATTTTCAGAAAGGTAATTTAAATAACTCTGACATAGCAAGAACATTGTTTGCAGTCCCTCTGAGAGCCCTGCCTGAACGTATTCTAAGATACATTTGTTTAAACAGGAAGTCGATAAATAAAAAGAAAGTTACTTTCTCTGGTAATTAATATATCACATACTATTGTCATTAAGAAAATAGTCACCATGTTTATTCCTTAAATAAGATATTTAAAGGGACACTAGTCACCCAGACCACTTCAGCTCAATGAAGTGGTCTGGGTGCCAGGTCCCTCAGGTTGTAACCCTGCAGATGCAAACATAGCAGTTTCAGAGCTGACGGGGAGAATATTTTCTAATGTGAATTCCTGACGATTCTCGTTTTAGTAAATAACCGTGTTTATATTTTCTCTGGATACCTGGCAATGCACAGATTATTGAATAACCCTGTAAATTAACTCTTATTAGGTGTGATTAATCTCTTATGAGGTTATATTAGTATCAGATCTGTAAATGAGCAAGCTGTACTTACTTTCATTATTGGGTTTGTTTAAGCATGCAGTGTTATTGCCATCTGTATAATAAACTGATCTCCTGCTCTTTTAGTTCTGTGTCTGGCGCTGGTCAGTCATGCTGGCAGAATAACAGGTAAGGAAATGTTCACCTATTAAACAGCAATGCTGAGATTATTCAGCAAAATCAATCTATACAGTCTCTCCCTCCCTTGACTAATTCCCAACTTGTCCTGCTTTCCCTCTCTACCTTCCCACTTCCTCCCCCTCCCTTCTCTGATGCCCCAGTTGTCCCTCCTCCCCTCTCTAATCTCCTACTTGCCCCCTCACCTTTATTACTCCCCACTTGCTCCCCTCCCCTCTCTAATCTCCTACTTGCCCCCTCTCCTTTCTAACTCCCCACTTGCTTCACCTCCCCTCTCTAATCCCCCACTTGCTCCCCCTCCCCTCTCTAATTCCCTACTTGCCCCCCTCACCTTTCTAAATCCCCACTTGGTTCCCCTCCCCTCTCTAATTCCCTATTTGCTCCCCCTCCCCTCTCTAATTCCCTACGTGCCCCATCACCTTTCTTACTCCCCACTTGCTGCCTCTCCCCTCTATAATTGCCTATTTGCTCCCCTCCCCTCTCTAATGCCCTACTTGTGATGACCTTTCTAACTCCCCAGATGCTCCCATCCCTCTCTAATTCCCCACTTGCCCCCTCACATTTCTAACTCCGCACTTGCTCCCCCTCCGCTCTCTAATTCCCCACTTGCCCCCTCCTCAATTTTCTAACTCCCCAGATGCTCCTATCCCTCTCTAATTTCACTTGCCCTCTATATTTCTAACTCCCCACTTTCCCCCCTTCCTCTCTAATTCCCCACTTGCCCCCTCCCCTTTCTAACTCCTTACTTGCTCCCCCTCCGCTCTCTGATCCCCTAGTTGCTCCTCCTCCCCTCTCTAATTCCCCAGAAATCGAATAACATTCCTAGCTAGTACAAAGGCAGAAAAGGCTGTGCCAATAAGAAAAAAGTCTCACTAATGTAACAGGATAAAATAGGGTGCAATCATCAAGAGTTGGTAGTTGAAAAATTAAAATAAAATACAAGTCTCACTATAAAAGAGGATAAAAGTGGGGTTGATTTATCCGAATGGTTAAAATATCCGTATATGTGAAGAGACAACAGGTAGATAAAAACAACCAATAGTGCAATACGCCAGAGCCCAGAAGTGGTATTGTAGCAAAAACAGGTAATACACTCACATTACGATACGATACAATACGAACAAGTCCCTAATCCTAACCCTAATTTGAACCCTAACATTAACCCTAATTGTCCCATGTCCTAAGCTTAGTGAATGCACTAACTATAATGAAAGCGTAAAACTAATTTTACTTACCTTCCAGGACCTTGCTGTGGGGGAGTAGCAGGAGTGCTAGCACGCATGTGCAGCCCAGGATCCAGCTGATTCCCATCCCCGGAAGTGACGAGGGTAGGGGATTTTTATGGGTAGGGAATTTGATAGAACACCGGCCACACTCATTATCTGTGCGGTCGGCTAGCAGAGAAGATTGAGCACGCGATCAGTTTACATATAACTGATCACGTGTAGAGCATAATTTATGCCGGCCGCGTACTGAGCATGTGCTGCCGGCTAAGGGGGATGGATGGCGGAAGCGCCATGTTGTGGTTGGCGGTGAGAGCCGAAACCACATAATTGGATGCTAATTTAGTGTGGGTGGCGGCATGTAGCCGCAGTCTTTGGGAGATAGGGGTAGTTATAAAAAGGGAAGGGGGATTTTTTTAAACTATAAACCTTATACATATAACTATTAGAATACATATAGTAGGATACATATTGAACATATTTTAAGGTGCATAAATATGTCAAATAAAGCATGTTAAAACATATTAATACTGAAATGGGCAGCCAGTAAAAACCTTCCTAGCTATCCTATGGTCCCTAACTGTCCTGGAGCCTTCTGTCGGTGCCGATCCCTTCTACCGCTGTCACCCAATCACTGGCTATTAGAATGGCAATGTCCAAAATGTTATCCAGAAAGGTGGCAGTACAATGGAAGAAAGACAGAGTGGACACGGATATTCCTTCAGCATAGACGCAAAGTAAAAAGCAATGCTGACTCAAAGGGAAAAATAACCAATATGTTATACGTTAGGTTTGGGAGTGAAGGGGTTAACGTGCTTTGTAACACATAGGTTTACATTTAATTATATTGTTGGCTAAGCTCTGCAAATGATTTAATATTTATGGATACACTTTTAAAGTGACCATAATCATATAGTCACACAGTAAATTGATAAGAATTGTAACATCGTCCTTTCTACTCTTTCTTGCTCCAAGATGCCCACATCTTTTATCAGACCGATCACTTTATCATGACATTATTGCACAGTCGTTATTCGGCATGTGCCAACCATACTTTAATAACACGCAGACACAGAAAATTCTGTTGGAGTATAAAGTCCACAGCTTTATTAATTAATATCAATATATAAATTAACACTTTAGGGTCATTGTCAACAGTACTCCTTCGTTAGGCTCTCTTCCTATATCATACCCCCGACAATGACCCTACCAAAACAAACATTAGCATAACCAATAATACATACACGTAACCCAACGGCCTACCAAGAGGCCCCACATCCATTTGTCTAACTGCAGGGGTGTACCCAGACACCCCTACACCCCTTGGTTCGTAGCCACCGACGGGCTCGAACCTACCACCATACTTTTGACTTCCGGCCTACTCCAGCCTAGACCTTGGCCTACCAATTTCTTAACCCACCAAAATTCCAGTTTAACCAAGACCTTTTCCCGCCGCTGTGACCAAACGGGAACTACTACTAACTCATAGGGTGGGTGGGAGGGACAATTTACAGGTAAGAAAGGCTCAAGTTAGAATGAACTTACCCTAAAATGGCCGCTATTTAAACTTCCCTTCTAACCCACGCCCCCCAGCACAATCACAGGACAACCTCTTGACCTGAACTTCACCCTGCCTACTCCTGGCTCTGTCAAGGCCCACTCCTCCCTGCGTTGCTCCGTGGTTTCATGACATTATTGCACAGTCGTTATTCGGCATGTGCCAACCATACTTTAATAACACGCAGACACAGAAAATTCTGTTGGAGTATAAAGTCCACAGCTTTATTAATTAATATCAATATATAAATTAACACTTTAGGGTCATTGTCAACAGTACTCCTTCGTTAGGCTCTCTTCCTATATCATACCCCCGACAATGACCCTACCAAAACAAACATTAGCATAACCAATAATACATACACGTAACTCAACGGCCTACCAAGAGGCCCCACCTCCATTTGTCTAACTGCAGGGGTGTACCCAGACACCCCTACACCCCTTGGTTCATAGTCACCGACGGGCTCGAACCTACCTCCATACTTTTGACTTCCGGCCTACTCCAGCCTAGACCTTGGCCTACCAATTTCTTAACCCACCAAAATTCCAGTTTAACCAAGACCTTTTCCGCCACAGCACTTGCCTTGACCCCTTAAGGACATGTGCGACCCCCACCACACAGAAACAGGGCTTGCGCTATCCCATCTTGCAAACCTAAATTAAAAAGGTCATAACCAACATCCGATAAGTGCACCCCGTCATCACGAAAGTAACCCGGTAATCTCTCTTCCAATTCCCGACGCCTCACCACCACGCCTCCTAACCTTCGAATGAACACCGCCATGGTTCTGTTCACTTTACCCCGACATCGAGAAATTGCCTTCTCATCCCTGGCGTATCTCCAGCATAAACGAGGTACCATCTCCGACCATACCACTTTCACGCCAGGGATAAGCCCCCTTAGTCTGTCAACGTCTTGCTTCATACACTTAACCAGTTCACGTTGGGGAACCAGACCCAAGTCGTTTCCCCCCCCGTGAATTACCACCACGTTCGGCAAGGGCTCCTCTGCTACCTTCCGAAACAATACCGTAATAATGTGCTGCCAATCAAACCCCCGATAACCGAACCAGAATAACGCCACCCGATCCTCAGGAAAGTCCAGCTGTGTTCCGTGTCTTCTAACTGCGGCCCTCCTCCTTGCCCAATGGATATACGAATGGCCAATTATCCACACCGTCCAACCTAAAATAAAACATAACAGTGAGGAAACAGCACCAGCACATCCCAAACACCCACAATCAACCACCCCTTCACACCAGCCTATCTGGCCGTACGTAAGAGCGAAACCTGAGAGATTCCCATCTCCCAATTCGTCTAATCCGCTCATCCCC
>OW240921.1:2791869-2803305 GCA_933207985.1 Pelobates cultripes | reverse complement strand
AAAGAGAGGTCCGTGCACAAGGCCTAACTGCATCAAAATACAGAGTATTTACCCTAAAATAACGGTCCCCAGAGACCCCCCAACTAGCTCCAACAGTCATGGGTCGAAAGACCAAGAAACAAAAGGTGGACAAACTGAGAATGGGAGCAACCATAGGGGATATATGGCGACAGGCACATGGGGCCTCACAGCCCCAGCTGTCACACTACCTAGGAGAGATCTCCGACTTCTCCATGACCAGACCTTGGGCACCCGATCCATGGGCACCAACTTCACCCACTGCACTTACTGCTCCCAAAACGGACGCATTGACGGTAACCAAGTCGGATATGCAGGAAATGCTGGTGGCCTCAGGCGCAATATCCATGCGGATGTAGCTATGCTCCGAAAGGACCTGCTTGGCCTGACAGGCCACATGGGCACTCTTGAAGAAGATTCCTGCACCACCATGTTAGTCACACTAATGATATTTAACCATGTTTTATTAAAATGTTGAATTGTTCATAAAGCGCTTAATGATTGTAAGACGCTACTCGCCTAATTGCTTACTGAGTGCATGTGATCCGCTTTATACCACTACGATGAACAACTAAAATAAAGAATTAAAAAAAAAAAAGATAATTTTATAGTGTTAATATTATCCCCTACTATTCCCCACATATAGTTTAACCCCTTCCCGACCGTGGACGTATCATATATGTCCAATATTTTGAGTGCTGGAAGCGATCGTGATCGTTTCCAGACGCTCTGATAGTATTGCAGCGATACCTCGATGTCGAGGCATCATGCAATACCTCTCATTTCTGCCAGGCAGGCTTCCGATGCTCTGCCTGTGCTGAGTGTCTCAAGGGGTCGAGGCAGTAAAGAACTATATATATAAAAAATAAAAAAATAAATAAAAATAAAATAATTGCTTCCATGTGGCTCCCAAGATGACGCGGCCTTTCTAAAGGCAGTGCATCATGTGGCTTCTGGGGGTGTCCCTAGCCTGCCTCATCATAGAGACAGATTAGGGACATCCAATCAGAGCTTGGAACCAGAACTTTTTTGTGAGACCCAAAAGCTCTAAGAGCTTTTAACCCCTGTCTTGCCAGTGATCACTGTTTAGATCACAGGCTCTTGCACAGCATCACTTATTTTGCTGTATGTGCATTTTTGTAGGGGTTAATTTTTTTAGTAAGATATTATGTTGTCAGCGCTTAGGGAATAATCCCCTTAGATACAATCAGGGGTAAATATCTCTTCGGGATCGGATCCAAGGTCATAGATCGACTATTATAGCACTTAGATTTTTAACTTTATTTCCTATCACTAGGAGTAAAGTGTCATTTGCAACTGTAGTTTAATACAGTTTGTCAGTTATCACAAGTGTATCGGTGTGGCAATAGATACAATATTTCAATTATAAGGACCATATAAATTGTTATATTGTACTATACTAAACAACTAATTCAGTATCTAGATACCAGTTCATCTATAACTGGAGTAAAGTGAATTAGCTTACATATATAGACCTCCAACAGACTGTTATCTCTTTGATTCTAAATCAAGGACTGTTATATATTGGAATCTACTAATCTAAGTTTCTTTTATAGAAGAAGTAACCATTGGATGTCAATGCTCCATTTTAGTCAATAATTTTCCTTTTTTTACTAAGTTTATGGAACATTACTAGTTCATAGCTATAGACTACTCCTGGATATTTTATTAAAATTTTTTTAATAATTTTTTAACATTCGACTATTATGACTGCCTTTAGAGACCAGAAATCTGATAAACGGGTTGCGAAACATTTCCTTCAAGCAACACACAGACTTCCTACACTGAGATTAATAGCCATCGACCACGTTCCCCCCAGCCCCAGAGGGGGTGATAGATCTAAATTGTTACTCCAACGAGAAACATATTGGATACATCGTCTGGATACAGTTACTCCCAAAGGACTGAACGAATACATTTCATTCTCTATGTTCCTTTGAATAATATGCACTGGATCTTACTAGGGTCTATAGTATTAGTTTAAGCATGTATATATATATGTTATGAGGCATTGGTTTTCAGATAGTGTTACTATTTCAAATGACTTAGGTATATGGTTCATTAACTCTATTGGTTAATAACTTTGATATAAAAGTCTGCACTAATCTTTGCAGATTGGCGATGTGAGTTTTGTGCCGTTCGTTCTTTATACACTTTTATCATGTGGCACTATATTTTCACATTATTCACTTTTTCTATGCACGGCACTTTAAGAGATCGTGTCACTTTGACACTTCGGCACAATGTCTCATATTTCCATTCTAATTACCTAAAGATTTAGGGGTCTTCCAATTTATCTTATTTTCAGATTTGTTTTTAATTCATACAGTGATCATTCTTAGGGATCACTTAACACTTGGTTGTTGAATTTCACATTTTAGTATAACTACAGGCACTGCGGTCACGTTGGTTGTTAGATCCGGATTAATTACATAGTATACACTTTATCACCTAGCAACCACGTTGTACGTGTAGACGCACGCCGGGGAAACTACGTGGGTTTCTGTGACACTTCCGGGTTTGAATGGGCTGCCGCACACACGAGATTGGTGAGTTAACATCTCTCCCTTATATTTAAACTGTGTTTATTTCACTAGTTAGTTGATCTTGAAAAAGACCCTGAGGGGTCGAAATGTTGATTAGGATGTTTTACACTTTGTTGTAAACTTTTTTCACAATAAATACACTATAGAGAAGTCCTTTTGAGTGCTCCATTTCATTGCTTGATCTATCTATCTATATATATATATATATATATATATATATATATATATATATATATATATATATATATGTAGAAAGGCCATTAGGCCTGAATTTGTGGGAGGAGTAAGTCCCCTACTTAAACTCCCAGCCCCTACTCACCGCTGCCGCTCAGCTGATTGTCCTTAGCAACCAGCACTTCCGGTCCAGCTTCCCGCCAGAACTGTACCTGTTTCCAGCAGCCAGACGCCCTGTGCAATCCTCCGTCCGTCCGAGGTCCTTCCACTCCGTTTCTCTCCGGTCGAGGTACCCGACTTCCGGTCACGAGACCGGCGCGTTCACGTAAGCAAGGCGGGGGAATTAGCGTTCGCTATTTCCCCGCCGTTCGGGCCTAAAAACGTAGGGGTAGGCTCCCTCCTTTCGCATTTTCACGAATACACGCTTTTCGTGAATATCTCCATTCGCGCCAAAAAACTCACGAACGTTCGGCTCATTTCGCTATCATTTAAAGCATTTTTCGTACGGAAACTACCGAATATATATTTCATGTTTAAGCTCATTATTATCTGTATTCACTTTTCTGTTCGGTCATTTCAGCACCTAACTATTCGTATGGTAAAATTCACGAACACCATCTTACTAATTTACATTCGGTTATTTCTATTTCTTTTAAGCTAAGCTTGCATTAGTTCTAATCACACTATCCTACTATTATTTTTTCCTTCTTATCAGTTTAGTTACATTATCTGGTTAACTACCAGCCCTGTGTTTTCCTACCTGGTTAAACCATTTAAAGTATTTTTCTGTAATAAACATAATATTTTACCATGGTTCATAACTTCATACGTGCCTAAATACAAGCTATACCATTCTTTCCAAATAACACTCAGATAAATCATTTGAACTCTATTTACAATTTATACCCATTACACATAATCCGTACTATTCCTTGCACATAAATCACGCTGTCACGTTTTGGCTTTTACAGATTGCATCGGTCTCTTGCTTTTCTGCGTAAAGTTATTTAAAGGTCCTTTTATTACAGGAACAGGTATGGTTTATTATCACCTTGAGTTATCAGGTTTTATCTACTATCTTCACATCTATTGCTAAATATGGAATTTGTCTTGGTTAAACCCTTAGATCCTGTATTTATCTAAGCTTCCACCGTTTCTACACAGTTAACCTGCCACGATTAAACAATCTCTGTACTTAAAACCAAGGTATAGTTCACTCTCTTTACAATACTAGACCTCACGCGGTCTCAACTCCATTTACTACCTTCCCTCAGGCTTACGCCCAGGTTACGTTACCTCTTTACTACTTGTCTACACAGACTTTCGGTCATACGGCCATCAGGCTCAGAAGACACCAAAACCTGACCCGGTACTCAGCCATACCTTCAGGTACTTACGTCCTTACTCAAGTACGTCCATTCGCTACCCAAAGGCCTCATTCTGCCTTCTCACTCATATCCAAAATCATCCCATTCCTACACCTTTATCCTCCCAGATCCCTCAATGCAGGATCTCACGTGGTGCCCCTAACAAACCTTCTCCCAATACTATTCATACGACATCACGATACGTATAAACACATCAACATCTGTCTTAAACCCCCAGGATTCTTCCTCAAAGACAACATTAAGACAAGACTCTCTACATTTATCAGGAGGCTCCAGATACCATTCGCGACCAGGCAAGGTTAGTATCCGCACACCACTCCAGTCCTCTAACTTTACCCTTAAGCATACAATCGAACTGGCTATACGGCACAGGCTAATGCCTTAGCCCACCCTATCAGGAAATCCGACACCGCAAGGCCTTCCACCCCCACTCCACCTCAACACGGAGGTACGGCCCCACACCCAAATCATAGTTATAAGCCTCGCATGCCTTACTACAGGGCTCTAGTTAGGGCCTCACCTGTCACGGCCACACGTTTTGATTTCTCTTATCGTCACCGAGAGGCCAACATCCCGCCACCACGTCTGTGGCTCCTACGTCATAAGCCAAATCATAGGTAGAGCCTCTCACCGCCACTTGGCATTAGCAGGGCCTCACCTATCCAGTCATTCATAGTTAAGTTTTTCGCCTCGGCATCTAGTATCAAAGTCCAGTTCTTCTAGACATACCACGCCCCATACCCCCCCTTCTTACCTCACTCCCTTTCTTATATATCTTTCACATAATCATTCCTTTTTAGAATGTCCCAAGAACCAATTCCAACCGAAGAACCGATAGAAGAAACACCTTTCACGCCAATCAGACCTGTGTCTCCAGGCGAATCACTTACGCTTTCAACCCCCACGTCCTTGAGAGCATGGACTATTCCCAAAATCACGGCCGAGCTTAGGCTCAGGGGAATCCCCTTTCCGGCCACAGCTAGAAAGGCAGAACTTTACAGGCTGCTTACCCAACAAGTCCCCGAGCCTCGGCCGGGAACTAGCTCTCAAGGACAACCACCAAAAAACAGCACGGCAACCCAGGATACCCTGGCAGATATCTTGGCCAATCTACAGACCCTCAATAGCAGGCTGTCTAAGGTGGAGTGCGCCATCTCCTCCTCAGGTACTAACACCGTAGTCCCAGTCTCTACCACTGCTGTACCTGCCATACCTACATGTCCCGCTATACTCCCCCCTCCAGCACCTGGCACAGCCATCACACCTTTCGAGTCACCAGCACACTCCGTCCCAGATTCTATCAGGAAAGATATCCTAGACGGGAAGGATGTGTGTCTGGTGTCTTTACTCATAGCCTCTCAGGATGTACTCGAGAACAAGGCATACAATTATGGTGACATCTCAGTGGTGCTCAAAACGAGGGATCCCAGGCTTAATAAAAAATTGTCTATCCCACAGTTTGTGATAGCCTTTGGGATATACCGCGACGTCATTTGTACGGTATATCCCCATAGGAGAGAAGAGCTAGATCTCTATCTCCACAAGGTAGTGGATCTAGGCATCAAGTACGGGGGCTCTTCCTTCTATGACTACCACAAGTCAGTTTCAGCGAAGGCGGCGACCCACCTCAAGCAGTTCAACGTTAGAATGAACTGGGGTCAGATGGACACGGAACTTTTCTGTCGCCACTTCGCTGGACTCAGGCCCCCGGTTTGTGCCATCTGTAATTCCACATCCCACATGGCGGACTTATGTCCCGTCGAACCAGATCCCACCACCTCCACTCTCACCCCTCACCCCACGTTCACACCTCACTCCTCTTTCACCCCTCACAACAAGCCAGCGGGTGGTCTCCGGGATAAGCTGGGTAGGCCCATCTCCTTTTTAGGTAAAGCACAGGTGTGCAATAATTTCAACGCAGGCTCCTGCAGTTTCAGCGCCTGTAGATTATTGCACATCTGCTCCATATGTTTCAGGGCACATACCAAGACCATGTGTCCAGCCAGGTTGTCACCAAACAAATGACTAACCTGGTTTTTTATCTAAGGTCTCACCCCAGCAGGCACTTAGTGGATTTTCTCACCACAGGTTTCTCACAAGGGTTTCACACAGGCATAGTAGCCATTCCCCCAGGTACACTAGAATGTCCTAATCTCCAGTCTGCACGTTTAGACCCAGTCGCTGTAGACACTCTCATTTCCGCAGAAACCACAAACGGTTTCATGATCGGTCCTTTCACCTCTTCACCGTTTTCCTCCTGGCGCACTAACCCTATTGGTATTGCTATTCACAAATATTCTAATAAAAAACGTCTCATTATCGATTTATCGGCACCGCACTCCTCTTTTGTTCCAAGCATAAACGCACTCATTCCAGCAGACGAATTCTCTCTGCAGTACGTCACCATCGACGACGCCATACAGTCCATCATGACATCTGGTAATCGACCCTGGCTCAGCAAAACAGACATCACTAACGCCTTTAAATTACTGCCCATACACCCCTCACTCTGGCACTTACACGGTGTTAAATGGCGAGGGTATTATTACTTCTCAACACGACTCACTTTTGGTTCTCGAAGCAGCCCCAAACTTTTCGACATTTTCGCAGAGTCACTATGCTGGCTGCTTCTGAACGTCATCAGGTGTCACTCCGTTATTCACTATCTAGACGACTTTCTACTGATAGAGCCAGGGTCATCAACACCCACAGCAATCAATAGTACTACCGCACTTTTTTCCACACTGGGAGTCCCTTTGTCCCCAGCCAAAACTATAGGACCCACAACAAAGTTGACTTTTTTAGGCATAGAGCTCGATTCTGTCAAACTCAGAGCTAGCCTTCCACACGACAAACTTTCACGATTGAGAGGGGAGATAGACACGTTCCTGCGGAATGACGTTTGCACCAGGAGAGAACTTCAGTCCCTTCTTGGATCTCTGAACTTCGCCATGCGCATCATTCCGCAGGGAAGGTCTTTCATTTCCAGACTTCTTTGCCTGCTCCACGGAGTCCCGGACTCCGGCACAGTTTCTTTGGACCCCCACGCCAAGGCTGACTTGGCTATGTGGGGGAAGTTTTTGAAAGACTGGAATGGTATCTCCATGTTTATCCCCCCTCTCTCCACCTCTTCACCCATCATCCACACAGACGCAGCAGCCAACACCGGTTTCGCAGCCATTTTCGGGAACCACTGGTTTAGGGGCCACTGGCCCACTGAGACGGATGCCTTGCCAGGATTCAGGGAGACCTCAGCCCTATTTGAAATTTACCCCATTGTGGCGGCCGCACACACCTGGGGTCATCTCTGGTCCGGCAAGGCAGTAAAATGCTACTCAGATAACTCGGCAGCTTGCGATATCATTAACAAAGGGCGCTCATCTTCCCTGACCATCATGCGGCTGATTCGCAAGTTGACCTGGCTGGCAGCATCCAATCAGTTTCACTTAGTATGTTCTCACATCCCGGGTATTCACAACACCGCCGCTGACGCTCTTTCTCGTTCTCGATTCCAGGCATTTTCTCAGGCACTCCCAGCAGCTCACCAACAGCCATCCAGGACACCACGGTTTCACGAACTAATATTGGATTAAGCACACTCTTGCTTCACGCTAGATCACTCACTCACCAAGCATTATCACCCAACACTGCTATCACTTACAATAGGGCACTTAACATATTTAACAAATTCACTGCAGAATTCGGGCTACAAGGTGACTTTTCTATCAAACCATGGTGTCTTTTGCCTCTTTTTGCCACCTACACCTTAATCTGTCACACAACACCATTAAACTTTACCTCACCGGGGTTCAGCACCACAGCCTCACCAATTTTCCTAACAGCACTCCTTTTTTGTCTTCATACCCCATTAAAAAGGTCTTGAAAGGTATATCAAAGGTTTCATCACCACTCGCAAGCACTAGATTAGCCATAGACGGGCCTATCTTCAGGTCACTTAGCAATCTCCTTGACACAGCCCCATTTGATAGCTACACCAATACGGTGATAAAATCTGCCATATATCTCGCTTTCTACGGTTTTCTCAGACCTAGAGAGTTCACCGTGATTTGTCAAGGAGATATGGCTCGATGCCTTAAAACTTCACACCTCACCAAGGTAGAGGATCACTACCTCCTTTCTATCCCTACCACGAAAACCAACCGATCAATACATCCTACTATAATTCCTCTCTTCCCTACTGATAATGCCTGGTGTCCGGTGAAAGTTCTCGACCAACTACGGTCAACTCTTCACACTCACCTGCCAGACTCTCCGCTCTTAACATTACAAGGGCACCCGCTTACCACGGCTAAATTGATGTTACATGTCAGAACCCTGTTATCTAAGCTCGGACACAACCCGGCTGCATTCTCCGGGCACTCCTTCCGCATAGGAGCCGCCTCAGCAGCCTCTAGCACAAACGCACCGGTCCACATCATCAAAAGGCTCGGGCGATGGAAATCCTCCATATATAACGCATATATTCCGCAACCAGAGAAAGAGCTTCGCCAAGCTTTCAGGAACTTGGTCTTGTAAAATGCAATAAAGTGTGTATTTTCTTGAATTTATCTTTTGCCCTCTTTTATTTACAGGCCCACTCGTACGTTGGTTTCGGCACACCACAACCAACTTTGCTCACAGATACTATCCATTACGTATTTAAATTCCGAGCACAAGTAGAAAGGCCATTAGGCCTGAATTTGTGGGAGGAGTAAGTCCCCTACTTAAACTCCCAGCCCCTACTCACCGCTGCCGCTCAGCTGATTGTCCCCACCCACCTACACCCTGTTTTAACTACATTATCCTTGGTGGGCCCTCTTTTATTTACAGGCCCACTCGTACGTTGGTTTCGGCACACCACAACCAACTTTGCTCACAGATACTATCCATTACGTATTTAAATTCCGAGCACAAATATATATATATATATATATATATATATATATATATATAATATAATTTATTTTTTTTTGTGTTCTGGGCAACATTGATTATGATATGATGTAAGATTGTTGTTAGCAAACCTGTGATAGGAAAAGTCGGTTGAAGTGTGTGCCGAAACCGACGTATGCTGTAGGCCAGTAAATAAAGTGGGCAAAAAGGAATACATATCAGGGTCAAAATAAATTTATTGAGTAAAGAACATCATACAACATAAGTACAAGTACATATCCTAAACAATTGTCCTGAATAAAGGCTAGGGTTTATATCGAGGTAGTGAGGATAGCCCCTTGAAGTGAGAGATACAATGTTCGGTACGGTGAGGAGGTAAGAATCGAAAACCTTTACTGGGCACCATATATTATTTGTGAGATATTATGGAAAGTGGACGGGTTGACCCAGTTGACTCGTTTTGGTCACGGGTAGAGTCAGTATGTAATGATCTTGATGTTTTATTAGGTAGGAGCTTCAAAGGCAACCTTGTACATTATGTTGGCCACTGATCGGGAATTCTCGTGGCCACAGGAAGCCATAAAAGGCCAGGTACATAGCGGTTTTGTGCCTACGCCAGCATCAGCATTGTCCGTATTGATATACATGAGCCTGAACAGTTTTCCGTTGCTGGGAAAGGAATGTTGTGTCTGCGAAGCTCAGTCGTAATACGAGGAATAGTCCATGACCTGATAGGTGTCACCTTTTTGTGTAGGTGTAAAGGACCAGACTGGAGTACTGGGGATCGACATGTCATCACTTTTTTAGAAGGATCTGAGACATGCTGCAATATATTAATAATTAGCTTGGATCAGGATCGTTTTACTGGCAGGCTGGCTAGCTAGCTAGTGCCAAGCCCTGAAGCAATTCACTAGGTTGGTGACAGGTGAGGCCCTACTAGTTGCCAAGTGGCTTGAGAGGTTCTATCTATGCTTTGTCATGAGGGGATTCGTGACTGTAACAGATCAGTTGTCACTCGATGCAGCTTGGTTGGGGTCTCGCCGTCTCCTACCCACCCTGGACCTATGACAAGGCTCCAGGATCCAGTGGGTGAACCTCTCTTCCTTCAAAGAGCAAAGCAGGAACAGCTCTTAGAAGAGCTAGTGATTAAAACCCAGCATACAGAGTATTGCAATCCCAAGTGTGATTATAGCAGTTCCCTACAACACAGGACGAGGCTGCGAGTTGAGGGTAAGAAGGTGTGACAGTTTAATGGCACACACTGGTATTTTATACAAGTTTTACAGCAAAGGTGATGCCCAGGTGGACCTAGTTGGGCACCGAATACAAAACATACAAACCGGTAAAAACAGAGGTTTACATTCAGTCACTCCCATACAGTGTGCACAATTCCTCCCCTCTGCCTGTGATACAATTAACGAAGACAATGGGCTAACTCAATTAACTCTAAACAGAAAAAACTAATTTTTACAAAGTCTGGAAAACACCCTAAAACACCACATATCCCCCTGATATGGGTGAACAACATATCCAAAAATCACCCAGATCAGAGCAGGGGTTCACAAATTCCATGGAAGTCTCTTTTTGACCCACCATGCACATGGTCCCATGTCCAAAGCAATTCCAGAGAATTAGGGCTAACAGTCAGTCTCTCTATCTGGAATACAAAGTACATACATCACATGAGAACAGAGCCTTTTAAAGTGCATTGGGCAAAGTATATTGCAGTGCCCATAGTCCTGAGGCACGATGCTGGCCAACAGGCCCTTCCAAGAACCAGTGGCGAAGTTGCTTTCGTCACAGTGGCCCACGAACATTGTGGCGGGGTGTTGGCCTCTCTGAGACATTTAAATCATGAGGTAGACAGTGACAACTGAGGCCCTCTCTATGCCACTGTGCAAGGCGGCTAACTATGTTTTGGCCCGGGGGGCATAATACCTCATGCGTGGAGGATGGTTTTTGGCCTTGCAGGACCACTAACTCCAAGGTAGAGATGCCAGAAACATAACATCTTTTGGTCTCCTAGATCCCTATAAGCCAGTAAAACCTACTCATTGAAAAACGTCTATATTGCGGGGGAGCCATCATGGCTAAAAATGTACCTGATTTCATATAAGAGTTTGTGTAGTTTTGTAAGGTATGGTTTCAACCTGTAACTGAAATATGCAGTATAGTGATGTACCGAACGGTTCGCTGGCGAACGGTTCCTGGCGAACATAGCATGTTCGCGTTCGCCACGGCGGGCGAACATATGCGCGGTTCGACCAGCCCCCTATTCGTCATCATTGAGTAAACTTTGACCCTGTACCTCACAGTCAGCAGACACATTCCAGCCAATTAGCAGCACACCCTCCCTAGCAGACCCTCCCGCCTACTGGACAGCATCCATTTTAGAT
>OW240921.1:2770158-2791769 GCA_933207985.1 Pelobates cultripes | reverse complement strand
TACCAGAGGGCAGCCTTATTGTCACATATTTGGAATCATATATCTCAGGTATGGTACGCTCTGGAAGAAGCTTATTTAAAATTATCGTATAAGCTGATTAATATCTTCTGGGACATAAAGATAGAGGGACAATATAGTTTAAAAGACAAGCAAACTTGACAAACAAAATACTTCCCTCTTTTCCAAAACAATTTCTAATGTATTTGATAGATGAATTAGACTAAATGTATGGATAAACAATGGTATTGTAAATATATTTAATATACTGGATGGAATCAAACTAGAACATTTCGTGATCTCCAACAATCAATAAATCTCACACAGGAACAGATATTTAATTACATCAGAGTTAGAAGGTTCACTATGGCAACATTGCAAAAGGGACCCAATGCAGACTCCTTTAAGAAACTCAGCGACATCATAAAGATAGGAAAGGGCGGAAATCTATTAGCGAGATGTGCAGAAGTATTAAAGGCAATTAAAAGGCCGATAAGTCCTAGGGGCTTTGGCAGCTGGGGGAAAGACCTTCAAATCGTTATTAATCTCAATGATTGGTATGCCTCTCTCCAGGATGTATACTATATGGTACACTGCTTAAATGTAGTAGAAATACAATATAAACCGTCTAACAGACGGTATTCGACCCCTGCTCGAATGGCAAAAATGTATCCTGAAGAGAATCTTTTCTGTTGGATATGTGGACAACCAGAGGCGAATGAAAGACATATTTGGTGGGATTGTCCCATAATCCAGTCTGGTTGGCAACATATAATTTTAAATATTAATAGACTCTTAGACATACAACAGAGACGGACACCGAATATGGTGTTGTTACACCTCAATATACCATCTATGCCTCATAATAAAAAATGTCTATTGGTGCATATACTGCTAGCGTTTAAATTATCTATAACCAGAAACTGGAAAACTCCATGGGTAGAATCATGGCAATATACAAAAGAAGTAGTTATACAACAATGTAAAATGGAGAAAGGTAAAATGTGGGATGAACGGTGTGACAAACTCCCCTTTTTAAGGGAGTTTTCCATGAGTTTTTGGAGGGGCCTGCTTGCCAGCCTCCTACCCTGGGACTATGGGCCCTGTGATAACCCATGTTCAAAATTATTGTTTCTGCCTCTTGACCTTTTAACTGGAACAGATTCAAACATGTGGTGGTGGCCATCTTAAATTGTCCAGCAGTGTTTTGTCATCGAGTGTATGGAACGGTTTTGGGCATGGGACCATGCGCACAGTGGGGCAAAAAACAAGACTTCCAGGAAATTCCAGATCCCCTGAAACGATCTGGGTGATTTTTGGATATGTTGTTCACCCAGATTGGGGCTATCAGGGGATGTGTTGTGTTTTGGGATACTTTTGGGGGTTTGTAAAAATTTATGTTTTTTCTGCTTAGAGTTAATTGAGTTAGTCTATTGTCTTTGTTAATTGTATCACAGGCAGAGGTGAGGGTTTGTGTACAGTAACTGGGAATGTTCAAGTGTAAAACTCTGTTTTTATTGGAATGTGAATTTGATGTCCTGTGCCTCACAAGGTCCACCTGGGCGGTAACCTTGTGGGGAAAAACTGTATAAAAAGAGCAGCTGTACCATTAAACCTTCAGTTCTACTTCACCCTCAATCTAGAGTCCTGTCTCTTTTTGGGGGAATCTGCTACAACAGATTGCTATGCTCTTCATACTCCCTTGAATCATCACTAAGCTCTTGTAAGAGCTTGTTCCTGTTCCTGCTTCACTCTCTGGGGAAAGAGAGGTTCACCCACTGGAACCTGGAGCCTTGTCGTAGGTCCAGGGTGAGTAGGAAACAGTGAGACCCCAACCAAGCTGCAGCGGTTTGTGGGGTCTGCAGTGCTTATGGTGTCAATTGGAGTGCTTGGAGCCCTCGGGAAGCACTAGGAGCATCCGTCAACATCGGGGTTCCTGGTAATCCGTTACAAACAGATCAAAAAGTTAGATATTACATCTTGAAAAATACCATTTAATTTCAATCACTACCAATAATTGTGAATATGAAGAGTAGGTACAAACTAGACTTTTAGTTTCCTATATAGAGACAAATATATAATTTTTGAATACATGGCGTACTTGCTAATCCACAGAAGGGTTAATGCTGAGCAGCAATTATGCAAATGGAACCTGGTAACTGACTTTGGGGTCAAAGGCCAGTTACAGCCTATCAGATCTAGAGGAGGGGTATTTAGGCCCAGTTCTCATCCTGCTCAGTGCCCTGTCGTGGTTTCCCTTGTGGTTGTCCGAGAGTGCATTCCTGTTTATAGTTTTCTACCTTTTTTTTTACTTTGGCTTTGTTTATTGATTTCTCTAAATTCTGGTATCCTGACTTCTGGCTTCGTCCCTTTCTGTGTTCCCTTACCTCGGCTAGTATTTTGACTATTCTATGTACGTTAAATCCGGCCATTCTAAGGACCGGTTATACGTTACTTATTTGTCATCCGTGCTATACAGTTCTACGTGCTGGATCAAACAGTAATCCTGACATTACGACATGGCCATAGATCCTGTAGAACTGTGTCAGCACATAGGTGCTTGGAGAGGAAATTAGAGGAGAATGATCACCGTATGGATCAATTCACTTAGGCTTTCAGTACGCTTCTCGCTAGAACGGCACATCTGCAGCCTGCAGCGTCTCCTCCTATAGCACCTCTACCCTGTGTACCTCCACCCACTGTTAATAGGACTCCTAGCGTCTCCTTATCTAGATCCCTACAGTTTGATGGCAATATCCAGGAATGCAGGGGTTTTCTTAATCAGGTGAAGTACCATTTTGAGGCCTCACCAGAGTTGTTCCCCACGGACAGAGCAAATTGGTTTTCTAATGAATCAATTAAAGGGCAAGGCCCTTGCCTGGGCTAATCCGTTGTGGGAGAGTAATCGGAGCATTGCTCATAATTACCAGGAATTCCTTGCCGAATTCAAGCTCTCGTTTGAGCCATTGGGTAGAGAGGATGACGCCTCCACTGCCCTAATGCACATCAGACAAGGTAACCGGTCTATCTCGGATTATGCTATTGAAGTACATACCTTAGCTTCCGAGGTAGACTGGACTAACAATGGGTTAATCTCAGCATTCAAAAAGGGTCTCTCAGAGACTATACTAGATGAGATAGAGCTAAAGAGTTACCAAAGAGCCTTAACAAATTTATTACGTTTGTCATGCATATTGATATTAGGTTAAGACTCGGAGAAGTCACTAGAAGCAAGACCAGACGTACGGCTATGTCCCTAGCACCTCGATTCTCTAAACCTGTTTTGTCTAACCTCCCTGTACAGTCCGAACCCGAACCTATGCAGTTGGGGGTCACTAGACTATCGGAGGCTGAAAAACAGTATAGGAGAAGGGAGGGGTCATGCCTATATTGCTGTAGAAAGGGACATATGATAACTAATTGCCCAGTGCGTCCAGAAAACTTCCTCACCTAAGAACCTTAAGGGGACAGATCTTAGGTGTGATGGAGTTGTCCTCTAACAAAAACAAAAGTAGATTCCTCCTTGAGGTATCTATTTCCCTTGATAACAAGAAGTTTTCTTGCAGTGCCCTAATGGACTCAGGTGCTGCTGGAAATTTTATTGATGTTCAGTTTATTAGGGGTAATGAGATACCGGTCAGGGAGAGACCTACGCCGCTAGCTGTAGAGGCTATTGATGGTAGACCACTCACACAACCGCTTATAACCCACAAAACTGTCCCTATTACGATCTCTATTGGGGCCTCCCATAGGGAGGAGATGACATTTCAGGTTATTACTTCTCCATCATGTCCTATCATATTAGGGTTTCCGTGGCTGAGTAAGCACAATCCCTATATTGACTGGGCTAATGGGGAGATATTAGAATGGGATAAAGAGTGTATGGGGAGATGTATAAAACCAGTAGTAAAGAGATTGGGTACTACCACTCCCCAAAACTCCTGGAGTTCCCATACAATACTGAGAACTTCAGGAGGTGTTTAACAAGGCTCAATCCGATGTATTGCCTCCCCACAGAGCATATGACTGTGCCATTAACCTGTTTCCAGGCGCTATGCCACCAAACGGGGCAGTTTATGCCTTATCTCCCCAGGAGAGTAAAATAATGGAGGAATACATCAGAGAATCCTTGAGCAAAGGGCACATAAGAAAGTCATCCTCACCAGCTGGTGCAGGATTCTTTTTTGTTGAGAAAAAAGGTGGTGAGTTACGCCTTGCATAGACTACAGGGCACGTAATAAAATCACTGTAAAAAAATGCATACCTTATCCCACTCATTTCCGAATTGTTCGATAGACTTCAGGGACGATATTTTGGTGTATTCCCCTGATCTTCAAACTTACGACTCCCATGTGAACCAGGTTCTGCAGACGTTGTTGAAAAATAAACTTTATTGTAAATTAGAAAAGTGTATATTTGACCAGCCTGAAGTCCACTTTTTGGGTTACAACATCTCTGCATCGGGATTTCAAATGGATCCTAAAAAACTAGAGGCTGTACTACACTGGCCATTACCCTCTGGTTTAAAAGGTTTATTGGTTTTGCCAACTATTACAGATTCATCAAGGGATTTTCTTCTGTAATAGCCCCCATCACTAATATGACTCGCAAAGGGGTTAGTAGCACGATATGGTCCAAAGAGGCTGTGAATGCTTTTGAGACTCTTAAACAAAGATTTGCCTTTGCGGACATACTAAAACATCCCGACATCAGTAAACCTTTTATATTGAAGGTTGATGCATCCGAGATAGGGTAGGGTCTGTTCTCTCTCAGAGAGAAAGCTTCCTTGTGGCTACTTCTCCAGAAAGATGTCTCCTGTTGAGCGCAATACAATATTGGCAATAGAGAACTGTTGGCCATTATTCTTGCCCTCAAGGAGTGGCGACATCTTTTGGAGGGTTCCAAGGACCCCCTGTTGATCATAACTGATCACAAAAACCTGGCATATATAGGGGATGCCAAACGTTTGTCTTCCAAACGTTTGTCTTCCTCACGTTTGTCTTCCTCATTACTTATAGACCTGGTTCTAAAAATACCAAGGCTGATGCCTTGTCCAGGCAATTTGATAATGAGTCAGCTCCGGAACAGGTGACATCTCCTACTATTCCACCAGAGTGTCCACTGCTTGGCACCATACTGGAGGCCCAGCCTCCGGCGCCCAGTGGTAAACCGTGTGATAAACTGTTCGTTCCCCTATGTGAAAGGGTTAATATCATGAAAGTGTTCCATGACAATATAACTGCTGGACACCCGGGCATCAATAAGTCCACTGCCGCAATCACTAGATCAGTTTGGTGGGATTCACTCAGGAAAGATGTAAAGGAGTATGTGCAGGCATGTTCTGTGTGTGCAGTTTCTAAGGTGACTCATGCACTTCCTTGTAGCCTGTTGCAGCCTCTTCCTGTTCCCACTTATCCATGGACTTTATTGTTGAGCTTCCTAACTCTGCTGGGTTCACTAATATTCTCATGGTTGTAGACCGATTTTCTAAGATGGCTCACTTCATTCCTCTGAAGAAGTTGCCATCTTCGCAAGAATTGGTCCTAATTTTCATACGTGAAATTGTCCGTTTGCATGGCATCCCTCACAATATTGTGTCTGATAGGGGCTCTCAGTTTGTGTCCAGGTTCTGGAGGGCATTCAGTAAACAATTGGGGATTGATTTCTCCTCCTCCTACCATCCACAGACCAATGGTACAGCTGAGAGGGCTAACCAGTCATTATAAGTTTATTTGCGTTGTTTTATTAATAGCACACAGGACAATTGGTCCGAACTACTCCTGTGGGCCAAGTTCGCTAGAAACAAGGCTGTTCATGACTCCTCTGGGCACAGTCCATTTTTTGTTAATAATGGTAGGCATCCTACGGGTCTCCCTGCTGTATTTTCTGATACTGCCATTCCAGCTCTGGATGAGCGTCTGGCCTCCATTCGGGATACCTGGGTTAAGGTTCAATAAAAGGCCACTCTAACATGTGCAGTTTTACTGTATAGGAAAGGTCCGAAAACCAGTCAGTATCTGGTGTGACCACCATTTGCCTCACACAGGCAAAATCCCCCCGAACCCGAGCCTTTTATTGTGGCCAGCCATAGGCACACCTGTGCGATAATCATGCTGTCTAATCAGCATCTTGATATGCCACACCTGTGAGGTGGATGGATTATCTCAACAAAGGAGAAGTGCTCACTAACACAGATTTAGAGAGATTTGGGAACAATATTTGAGAGAAATAGGCCTTTTATGTACATAGAAAAAGTCTTAGATCTTTGAGTTCAGCTCATGAAAAATTTGGCCAAAAACAAAAGCGTTGTGTTTATAATTTTGTTCAGTGTAGTTATATGAGAAACACATAGAAATACGAGAATATATACTGGCTGGGCAGGTTAAGGGATGACTTCTAGACAATGCTATCTAGACAGGTAACAATGCACAGCTTCAGTTATAACAGGATGTGAGACAAAATGGTTTCTGCAAGGGTCAGAGGTCAGGGTTGCTATGGAGAATAGAACCATAAGCAAAGGAGCACAAACTCAGGAAAGCACCACAAGGTGTTTCCAAATACGGTCTAATTAGAGCCAGAACAGGGGGCATGTATAAAGCTTGTCACCTTCACAGTGTTTAAATACAGAGTTGGATAACCTCTGGTTTCAGAGGCGGCTCTCTAATTAGGCGGTTTAGGCGGCCGCCTAAGGCCTCGCGCTGGCTGGGGCCTCGCGGGCGCCTAAACCGCCTGTGGGCAGACTGTGTCAGGTCCTCAGTCAGTGACCGAGGCGAGGCCCCTCCTGGCTGCCCGGCCAGCCACCGCAGACACTGGTCTGCAGCTCCACCGTGAGCAGACCATGTGTCTCACGAAAACCGGCCAATCAGAGAGTTGCTGTGGGTTACCAAGGCAACGCTCTGATGGTCTCGCGAGATTACATGGTCTGCAGCTCTGCGGCCACCGGACCACCACCGGACCACCATGGCCCCCCACCACCCTCAGCCTCACCACCCCCCACCACCCTCAGCATAACCACCCACCCCCCTCAGCATCACCCCTCTACCACCCTCAGCATCGCCCCACAGTCCCCTCAGAATCACCCCCACCACCACCCTCAGCATCACCCACACCTCTCTCAGCATCACCCCACAGTCCACCCACCACCACCTCAGCATCACCTCACCCTCTCACACCCTCTAGCTCCCTCACCATCCCTCCCCATCAACCCCCCCTCCCTCTCAACCCCCCTTCTCTGCCATCACCCCTGTCTCTATCACCCCCCATACACACAACACACTTCAAGCAGCTACCCCATACACATATGGTCTCAGACAAAAATGCAAACATGCTCACAGAGACATACATTCACACACAAGGATACTCTCTGTCAGACACACTCTCAGGCACATACACAGGTAGACAGTGCTTCAATGTGTATATGTGACACTTTTTTGTTAGTGGGGCCTCATGTTTGAGTTTCGCCTAAGGCCTCATAAAGTCTAGAGCCGCCTCTGTCTGGTTTTCTTAAGTTTATCAGGCAGAATACACACAAATTGATTATATTTTTTTATTTTTTAAAGTTTCAAAAAAGCTTATATATTTTGGCCATGTGGATCCATTCCTGATAAATAATTTCAACATTTAAACTGTGGCACAGTTAGAGGATTAATATACTATGGGGACCTTATCAGGCCACCTTTTTCTGCCTTCCTTCTTTATATAGTGATGATTACATAGAAACATAGAATGTGACGGCAGATAAGAACCATTCGGCCCATCTAGTCTGCCCAATTTTCTAAATACTTTCATTAGTCCCTGGCCTTATCTTATAGTTAGGATAGCCTTATGCCTATCCCAAGCATGCTTAAACTCCTTTACTGTGTTAACCTCTACCACTTCAGCTGGAAGGCTATTCCATGCATCCAATACCCTCTCAGTAAAGTAATACTTCCTGATATTATTTTTAAACCTTTACCCCTATAATTTAAGACTATGTCCTCTTATTGAGGTATTTTATCTTCTTATAAATATGGTCTCCTCCTTTACTGTTTTGATTCCCTTTTTGTATTTAAATGTTTCTAAATCATGATTCCCTAAATGTATTTAAATCATATCCCCCTATCTCATCTTTCCTCCAAGCTATACATGTTAAGATCCTTTAACCTTTCCTGTTAAGTTTTATTCTGCAATCCATGAACCAGTTTACTAGCCCTTCTCTGAACTCTCTCTAAGGTATCAATATCCTTCTGAAGATACGGTCTCCAGTACTGCGTACAATACTCCAAGTGAGGTCTCACCAGTGTTCTGTACAATGGCATGAGCACTTCGCTCTTTCTACTGCTAATACCTCTCCCTGTGCAACCAAGCATTCTGCTAGCATTTCCTGCTGCTCTATTACATTGTCTGCCTACCTTTAGGTCATCAGAAATAATCACCCCTAAATCCCTTTCATCAGATGTTGAGGTTAGGACTCTATCAAATATTCTGTACTCAGCTTTGGGTTTTTAAGTCCAAGATGCATTATCTTGCACTTATCCACATTAAATGTCAGTTGCCACAATTCTGACCATTTTTTCTAGTTTACCTAAATCAATTGCCATTTGGCTTATCCCTCCTGGAACATCAACCCTGTTACATATCTTAGTATCATCAGCAAAAAGACATACCTAACCATCAAGTCCTTCTGCAATATCACTAATAAAAATATTAAAGAGAATGGGTCCAAGTACAGATCCCTGAGGTACCCCACTGGTGACAAGTCCAAGCTTCGAATATATTCCATTGACTACAACCCTCTGTTGCCTGTCACTCAGCCACTGCCTTACCTATTCAACAATATTGGAATCCAAACTTAAAGATTGCATTTTATTGATAAGCCTTCTATGTGCAACAGTGTCAAAAGCCTTACTGAAATCTACTAAGCATTGTCTACTGCACCACCCTGATCTATAATTTTAGTTACCCAATCAAAAAAATCAATAAGATTAGTTTGGCATGATCTCCCTGAAATAAACCCATGTTGTCTCTGATCTTGAAATCCATGTGTTTTTAGATGTTCAACAATCCTATCCTTTAACATGGTTTCCATTACTTTCCACACTACTGAAGTAAGGCTTACTAATTAATGATTAATGGAACTAGGAAAATTCATGGTTCTGGGACACCTGTGTAACTCCTGGGCTCTACGTGTTTTTTAAGGATGACTTGAATGTTTAATTCTGCTCTGAAGGTGTGAAGGAACAACTCTCAAAATCTTTGAAAGCTCCATGCAGACTGAATCCTTCATAAAAGCCTTCTCACGATTTGACATGTCAACAAAATGTAAAATGTTGTCTTTTAAGTCAACCAATCAGAACGCTCAGACACTCAAGTCAAGTCATGAAACCATGTTGTTATCAGCTTTATATGCCTCTATTGTGTTATAGTTTAAGTTAAAGGCTTACTTTACAGGTTTCAGTTTATATATAATTTTGTATCTGGCTCCGCAAGCTGATAGCCTAGGATTCAGTTTATGCTGTCCCCCACCTCCCCCACCCCAATCAGCTGTATAAGCGGCCATTGGCCATTTAGCCGAGTACTCCCAAATCCCCAACCAAGCCCCCAAACAAGCATACAGCCCCAACCTTCTCAAGCAGGGCTCATCAAGCTGAATATATGCATCCTCCAAGTACGCGACTCTGAATAACTGTGCTCAGCAGGAGGAGAGACTGCCGTGACTTTCCAAATAAAAATGGGTAGACTCGCACATGTGCAATTAAACTACATGATTTTTATCTAGAATGTATTGTATGTATGACACCTTATGTATACAAGTCACCTTATCCGCACTTGATGTTAAGCAAGTTATAATTCTGCATACCCGCAAAAATAAAGAATTACAAAAAAAAAAAAAAAAAATCACTACAAACTTTAATCACCAAAACATTAATAACCAAGTGAAAAGACAACATAATCTGTTGTTGGTCACCAGAGAAAGGAAAAGGTCCAGGCACTCCAAGGCGTATATAGGCATTTTTATTTGAACTACAGTGTCCAGCGCCAAAGGTCTTTCTTCATGAATCTGTTACGTCTTATAGATATAGATATAAATATATATATATATATTTACCTAGTTTTAGATCTTACACCTGTTTTATCTATATAAATCATATAATCATTTATGCATAAAATGTGGCAACTATAAAATTTCCCCAAAGATTTTCTATGACTCAACGGCATTTAGAAACCAGTTAGTGACATTGCTGGATGTAAAGATATGAGATATAATTAGGACTATGTGGCAAGTTTATGTAGATGTGATTTAATTACTATTTTATTTTCATGGTAATTTGCTCAATCCGAACAAGTTTATTCAGATATCTATTACTCATAACGTTATTGGGTCAGCTAAAAAACTTCCTGTCTCTAATTCAAGCTGTAAAATAGTAATGAAGGATTGAAACTTTGCCACGTCACCAGATAGCTGTATAAACAATTCCGTTTAGAACTTGCAGAGTAATTTGTTTTTTTTCTTTGCAAACTGTTGGCCTCTATCTCTCTCTTGCACTTTCCTCTAATATCAAACTGCGATTTGGCAGAATTAGGATAGATTGGGTGCTCAGTCAAATTGTACCTGAATTATAGACTAACCGAACTGCATAATGCTGAGCATGTTTTGGGAGGAGTTTAAATATTCAAAATTCTGCCCATGGAGCCAAAAAAATAGATAATTGATGGTTAGGGAACACTCTCTAAATGTTATTTTTAATCACAGATCAAGTGACAAAAGGAAAAAAAAACAACATATTTATATACTATATATTTAATAAATAATTAATATGTAAATCTATATTTATTTTCCGGCACCGCCTGGTTTTTCATTATTAAATACATTTTCTCACATGATCTGTGACCAAATGGCGAGATAATGTTATAATATGCATATATTTTGCAGCACAATAATTGCCAATTTTATCAACCTTTTGGTTTGTTGTCCTGATTCGGTTCCCAACTCGGTTGTCCCAAAAATGTTTCTATCTTCGAAAACATTATTCAGCAAAACCGAACTTTCTTGCCATCCACAAATCGAATTATTATTAGCAAGCCTCGAGAATCAACAAGAAACAAACCCAAACCCATGGGGGGAAATATAGTTCTAACAGGTATCAATCAACCATTCAACCTCATAAAAAAATCTATTGAAAGAACCACCTAAAGGATTTCAAAGGATCAACAAAATGACTTGAAATAATGGTAGAGATAACACATGAATATAATGCAGTCAGAGTAATATTAAAAAAACACTTTAACCAATATGAAAAAAAGAAGTGCAAGTTAATCACAGTCCAAATAGGATTGCGATAAATGATTCTTATCAGGTCCCCTGCCTCCGTGCTGCTAGCGGCGACTTTACTTGTCCCATCACCGCGAGCGGCGTCCTCTGGTCCCTGTCCACTAATCGTGGCTGTTCCCGCCACTGCACTTCTGGTCGGCAGTGTTTTTGACACTGCACGCTCAACTCAGTCACATGACCTGGCGCACAGTAATGATGTCAAAGGTCACAAATGATTTGTTGCCAGGGACTGTAGCGAAGCTCCTTGTATCCCGGCAGGGTACCTCCGCCAAACTGCTTCATAGCTGGAACAGAGGAACCGATAGGGATACTAGCTCTCAGTACTTACAGGGGCTTTCCCCGCTGCTACCAGTTTTAGCAGACCCCTGGTAACCCGACCGGTTAACTCCACTAATTCCTTGCCTTCTGCCACTCAGGAACCACTCAGAGTGTAAAGGGACCCATTTTCCCCCAGTAACCAGATGACACACAGCCCTGGAGGTTCAACTCTGACAATCTTTATTGAAACACACAGCTTTTAAGCATGAGCCACTGCAGGGGGTCTCAACTCTTTCAATACAAGTTAATCACAGTCCAGATAGGATTCCAATAAATGAATCTCAGTGATCTCTCAGTTTGTTAAAGAAATTACAAAAAACAATTCTTATTTATATGGCGCCAACACATTCTGTAGCTCTTATAATTATATATGTTGGAAGGCCATTTGGCCTCAATTTGTGGGAGGAGTTTTGTCCCTTTATAAACCCTACCCCCCTACTTACCTTTGCTGTTTAAGCTGTTTTGACTGTCACCATAGTTACCTGCATTTCCGGTCAGCTGTTCCCGCAAATTCCTGCATCGAGCAAACAGTCTCCCTCCAGCAGCACCTAACGCAGACTTCCGGGCTCATCCACCGGCTGCCCCGCAGTATTCCCTACTTGTTACCCAGCTGTCAAGCTTCCGGTCACGAGACCAGCACGCAAACGTAAGCATCAACGTGGGAAATAGCTTTCAGCTATTTCCCACTTTTGGGCCTAAAAACGCGGGGATAGGCTCCCTAGATATATTACTTACCCGTTCATGTAAATCCACCGTTCATGTACTTCTGCATTCGGGCGTTTTTTAGCCGACCGCAAAGTACATACGCTTTTCGTTCTTTCTTTCGTTAATAAAATTTACCGAACGCTTACACTCACCTTACGTTCACCTATTTCTCACTTTCATTAGACGAAAAACATACGAACGGCTGTGTCACTAGCATTTCGTATCATTAAATCTGACACACGCGATCCTATTATATTTCTCTTGCATGTTCTGTAGCCGAACGCATGAGGTTGTATGCATTTTAATTTTCATATTTAAGTATGTTCCTCTATGTATTATTTTAGATCATATGTTCACGGTTCTACCTACGTTTCCCCTTACTCTAAATGGCATTATTTCACCACTCATTGTCACATAGAATAATGTATATATTCCCAGGGGTATTCTATTAAAGTAACAGTTTTCCCCTTTATGTTTTTGTTTTTTTGAGCCCCATCAAACCTCTTAAAGTTATCAAGCTCCACGCTCACTTTTTCAGTAGCTCTTATTTCCAAATCTCTGTTTATATTGTAATACTATACTCAGGTTCCTTATTATTTAATGAAAATGTTTTAGGTTGTACTACTCTTTCTTCAAGAAGACTCCAGGAGGTGGTTCCAGTATCCCATGTCACGGTATCAGGTAAATAAGGTTAAACACTTTTATGTTTCTCCTGAGGCCTCATTTCAGCCTCCACTGCCTTTTTTACAATACCCTCCCACCTCACCATTGCGCAGATTCACTACGCTTTCAACAACCATCAGGCTACCTGGTTCCCGACGTTTCAGTAGCAGGTATCCCTAAATCTTACTCACTACTATTATGTCCTTCTAAGGCCTCACTTCGCCTTCATATCTGTCAAAAAATACTGTTCAGTTGTAGGATCCCAGGTCCCTCTGATTACACAAGTGTTTATGATACAGTTTTACTGTTACACACCATTCCATACATTCTATATTTTTACACTTGGCTTACCAATGGCACGCCTCAGGCCTACTAGCATCTTTCTTACCCCTAGGTTCCTGGACTGGACCTGTTCTTCACAGTATATATAGACATATATATTGAAGTCACTCTGAGCATTATCCAAATATACAGAACAAACACTCAAGGTCAGTATCTACATACGTTATATACGTCCTTCAAGAGACAAGCCCCCATCAGGGTCGAGAACTAGCTTTCAGGGTCAGGTGCTGGCCCTAGCTTCCCCCAATAATACTGCGGTCCGCGAAGTCTACACCCCTACCTCATACACAGAGGTTCAGCCCCACAACCTCGCTCACTCTTCTTTAGGGCTACAGTCAGAGCTTCCCATGTCACGGCCACACATTTTTGAATATCTTACAGTCACTGAGAGGCCGACATCCTGCCACCTCATTCTGGTGGCCACAAAACCCCCTCGGCCCAAATCATAGGTAGAGCCTCTCACCGCTGCTTGGCAATAGCAGGGCCTCACCTGTAGCTTGGTTCTAATTATAATTCTTCGCTTCGGCATTAGCTAGCAGGCCAGTTCTCCGGAGGTCTCATCCCACCTCCACTATACCTTACTTATCTATATCATTATTCCTTTCAGGATGTCTCAAGAACCAATCATCGATCCCCCATCAGATGATATTCCCAGCACGGCAGCCAGGCCTGGGTCTCCGGTGGAATCCCTTACTCCTTCTACTCCCAGTTCCCTAAGATATTGGACCATTCCAAAAATATCGGCTGAGCTCAGGCTCAGGGGAATCCCCTTTCCAGCCACTGCCAGAAAAGTAGAACTTTATAAACTGCTGACGACTCAAGCCAACGACCCAAGGCCGGCACGAGTTCACAAGGGCCTCCAGTTGGCTACTCTGATTCCACCCAGGAAACTCTGGCGGCTGTACTGGCCAATCTGCAATCCATTAACAGTAGGTTGCTGAAGGTGGAATCAGTCATAGCCACTCCAGGTGACTTAGCAGCCCCAGCAGTCCCTACACTGGTAACCTCGACTGCTCTGACTGACATACCCCTCATCTCCCTTCCCCACCAGCCACTACCACTCCCACTGCCCACGTCTCACCAGCCCACTCTGTCCCTGCTTCCATCAAGAAAGATATTCTTGATGGAAAGGACGTCAGTTTAATGTCCCTCCTCATAGCCTCCCAAGACATCCTAGAAAATAGAGCATATAACTACGGGGACATTTCGGTTGTCTTAAGAGCTAGAGATCCATGTTTGAATAAAAAAACTCACCATCCCACAGTTTGTTATCGCATTTGGCACTTATCGCAATGTTATCTGCACGGTGTACCCACATAGGAGAGAAGAGCTTGATTTAGATATGCACAAAATGGTTGATTTGGGCATCAAGTATGGAGGGTCCTCATTTTACGATTACCGCAAATCAGTTTCGGCCAAGGCAGCTACTCATCTGACACAATTCAATATTAAAATCGATTGGAGTCAGATAGATACAGAGTTATTCTGCCGTCACTTTATTCTGCCGTCACTTTGCTGGTTTGAGGCCCCCATCTTGTGCCTCTTGTGGTTCCACTTCACACTCCACCGATCTATGCCCTGGGGACGCAGATCTTTCCACTTCCACTTTATCACCCCACCACCCCCTCACCCAACTCCATAGACAAGAATGTGTCCAAAGAGACAAGCTGGGCAGACCGATCACATTCTTGGGCAAGGCGCAGGTGTGCAATAACTTTTATACAGGCATATGTAGCTACAGGGCATGCAGGTTGTTGCACATCTGCTCCCTATGCTTCAGAGGCCACACCAAGATTATGTGCCCGATCCGTCTGACACCTAACAAATAAGCTGGTTAATCATGCATCAAATTATACAACAACACCACGTCCAGACAATGGCCCATTCCTTTCGCAACCTAACCTGTCACGGGGGGGCTGCTTACTTGCACTCCAAGTAATAAAGTGTTATTTGACATTTCTTTCCTTTTCCTTTCCCTCCAGATCCTGGAGTAGTTTCTGTCATACTAATGTATAATTTTGTTGTAATTTGCCTACATTCTACTATTCCAGCATGTAGGGATACATGCTTAAGCAAGATAGATATATCTTACACCTCATTCACTACACCTCCTCCACCATCGTTCCTCCGGCTAACCCTGGTTTAAAATAACTATTACTCCACGCACAAACACTCACGCACCGTCTCCCAACACCACTATCTCTTACGCTAGGACACTGACTATCTTTAACAAATTCACAGCCGAGTTTTGCTTACAAGGTGACCTTTCCATCAAAACCATGGTGGCTTTTGCCTCCTTTTGACATCTACACCTAAAACTTTCACATAATACCATCAAACTCTACCTTACCAGAGTACAACACCACATCCTCACTAACTTCCCTAACCACGCTCCTTTTCTTTCTTCCTACCCAGTTAAGAAAATCCTCAAAGGTATATGGACGGTCCAATATTCCGGCTCCTTAGCGACCTATTGGACAAATCCCTGTTTGACCAGAATACTAATTTAGTCATGAAATCTGCCATCTTTTTGGCTTTCTATGGTTTCCTCAGACTTAGAGAGTTCACTGTGATACATCAAGGAGACACAGTACGATGCCTCAAACTTTCGTATTTAAAGAAAGTAGACGACCATTTTGTACTCTCTTTGCCTTCTACCAAAACTAATCACTCTGCCTATCCCACTATCATTCCCCTCTTCCCTACCAAGAATTTTTGGTGCCCTGTACATGTTCTGGATATGCTCCTGGTTTCTCACCTCACGCACTCACCAGATACTCCACTACTTCTACTCCAAGGACACCCACTCACCACAGCTAAATTTATGTCGCACATCAGAATTCTATTGTCAAGGTTAGGCTACAACCCAGCTTCCTTATCTGGTCACTCATTTCGCATCGGCGCAGCATCATCAGCTTCAAGCACTAACACTCCGGTACACATCATTAAGAGTCTGGGACGCTGGAAATCCTCAATATACAACTCCTACATCCCTCGACCAGAAAGGGAGCTCAGGCAGGTTTTCAGAAATCTAGCAGTTTAAACTTGCAATAAAGTATGGTTACTTTGAATTCCTTTTTGTCCTCTTTTTTACATGCCTACTCGTACATTTGTTTCGGCACACCTCAACCAACTTTGCTTCTTCTCTACATTCCATTAACATAATAGAGATTCCGAGCACAAAGCCTGAATTTGTGGGAGGAGTTATTATACTTTATAAACCCTACCCCCTACTTACCTTTGCCGTTCAAGCTGTTTTGACCCCACCTAGTTACACCTTCCTTTACACATTTCTCTTTGTGGGCCCTCTTTTTTACAGGCTTACTCGTACGTTGGTTTTGGCACACCTCAACCAACTTTGCTTCTCCTCTACATTCCATTAACATAATAGAGATTCCGAGCACAAATATATATGTATTAAGGCCATTTGGCCTGTAATTGTGGGAGGTGCTTGTTATTCATTGCTGGCCTACTTAAGAGACACCCCTTACTTGGCTCCATACCGTTCGAGGTCAGCGTTGAATGAGGATCCACTTCCGGGTTCTCTCAGACGCCATCTTGGTTTTCAGTATCCACGATTTTCTCTGCGGCAAGCTGTGTCCAGGAATCCTGTTACAGGCCTTTCCGTCCGTCCAGCCTCTCCTGACCACCGGTCATCATCGTAGATCGCTTCCCAGGGACTCCTAAACCGTAAGTTAGACCTACCTGTCATACCAGGATCGGTTCCCACGGCGTCCGGTACAGTACGGGTCCTCACTTTACTGTCTTTTCCCTGTTATGTTGCAAATTGGACAATCCGTTCGTGGAATCATTTCGCGCAATATTCGGCAATTTATTGTGTTAGTTAAGGGTTGTCATTTCGCCTAAAGCTGTTCCGTGTTTTTGGCGAAACAAGCTATCCTTTTGGTTATTTCGCCTTTCGGCACTTGTTCATGATATGCTTAGCATGCTTGCCTGTTCGCATAGTTTTTTCATACGTGTAAACTGTTCGTTTCAGTTCTGTTTTCCCTTGCCATAGGGTTCGGTATATTGTCTTGCTCATGTATTCGCATAAATCCTTTTTGTGGATTACATACATCATTTCATGCCTATATCATTCGGTTAAAAAATTTGGTTTTGCTTACTGGATATAAAATAATTCTATTTACTGTTTAAAGGTATCTGGGTTGTATTGGTTTCCATAGCAAACCAGTTCACATATCTGTATGGATCATCTGACTCCCACGCTGTCAGGGGTTTTCCATACTGATCCATTACAGTCACGTTTTTTTAAGCCTACAGTTACAGGCGTCATTTCTGTTTTAAACTATGACAAGACATACATGAGTATACGATTTCCTTTTTCCAAGCAGGGAATTCTCGGGTTGAATCACACGTACTGATCCAACCAATCATACGTCTTTGCATTACAGTAATATCATATACAACTTTACATCATCACTTTGGAGAATTGTTTTCACCCCTTCCCCTTTCTGGTTAATTATATGTCGGCATGACTCATCTAAGTACAGGCCGTGGCCTCCCCCTCCTCCTTTTTTCTTACTTGACCCCCATCATACATCCCCTCTGTTTCTAGCCAGAATCCTGGCATTAGAAGACACTGCATCACTTGGCCTTTGAGTAACATTTATGTTGTCATGGCATTCACTACACTTTCGTGCCATTCACCAGTTTATCCCTTCCCCTGTTTTCTGTGTTGCAGTCACCGAGAGGCCTACAATCCTGCCACTACGACGGGTGGCCTTGAATCCCCTCGCGCCAACGCATAGATAGAGCCTCTCAAGCCACTTGGCAACTAGCAGGGTCTCACCTGTCACCAAACAAGTTTAATGTTTCACCATCCGGCTTAGCTAGCCTGCCAGTACAATCTCTGTGGTTTTCATACACTAATTAATTATTTTGTTTTAGTTTGTCTCAGGAAGGGGTAGAGGATTTCTCCCTGCCTAGCACCCCGACACAAGGAGGAGAGGTAACCATTCCAGCATCAATCAGATCCTGGACGATCCCTCGTATTACTACTGAATTAAGGAGACTGCAAATCCCCTAGCCCGCTACAGCAAGGAAAGCGGAGCTTTTTAAATTAATTACATGGATGCTGGGGAAGGGCCCAGCCACTCCAACCCGGGAGACATACATTCCATGTTGTCATCACTCATGGCGTCCATGAGCAAGGTCAACTCCAGGCTGGAGAAACTTGAGTCGGTCACCACGGCCCTTACCATAGCCGGGCCACCCGCTGCTGCTTCCCCAGCACCAGCCGACTTGCTATTAGTTGCTCCAGCCATCACCCAGGAGGACCAGGAAGTTAGCCCTGCTCATATGATCCCTGAGCACCTAAAAAGAGATATCCTGGAAGGTAAAGATGTCAACCTGGCTTCTCTGCTGATTGCCTCCCAGGATATAGTGGAAAATAAGACTTATGCATATGATGATGTGTCTGTTGTGGTCAAATCTAGGGACGCTCATCTAAACAGGAAACTGACAATTCCCAAATTAGTACTAGCTTTTGGTATTTACCGGGACGTCATCTGTGCGGTCTATCACAATAGACGAGAGGAGTTTGATCTTTATATGCACAAGCTGGTAGACCTGGGCAACAGGGTCTTTTTCTGCAAAAGAGTCTGGGGCCTTCTCCCAGTATGGAACAAGATCCAACTGGGGTAGGATTGATACCGTCATTTTTTGCAGACACTTTGCAGGTCTAAGAACACCGGCTTGTGCATACTGCTCCTCTACGGTGCATACGACAAATTTCTGTCCCAACACGGTAGACATGCTTCCACGCAAGGAGCTAGTTCCTCTGGTGTTTCAGAGAAAGTAACCAGAGACAAACTGGGACGCCCGATCAAGTTTCTGGGCAAGTCACAGATATGTAATAATTTTAATGTCGGGTCTTGTAATTATAGTGGATGTAAATTATTGCATATCTGTAGAAAATGTTTTAGGGCACATGCCAAAACCATGTGTCCAAATAAAATTTACCCTAAGCTGTACCTAACGTTCATTAACATTTTGGTATTTAAAACATTTCTGTCACATCACCCGTCTAGACACTTGGTAGATTTTCTTATCTCTGGTTTAACAGAAGGCTTCCACACGGGTATTCTACACATAGCGTCTGGGATTCTGGAATGCCCTAATCTACAATCTGCACAGCACAACCCCACGGCTGTTGACACTCTCATAGCTCAGGAAGTTGCTGAAGGTTTATTATTGGGGCCTTTCCAGTCTCCTCCGTTCAATGAATGGCGCACTAACCCCATTGGTATTGTCAAAGGGAAATCTTCCCTTAAACAGAGACTCATTATTGACCTATCTGCACCACACTCATCGGCTAATCCCAGTCTTAATTCCCTCAGACCCTCCGAAGAATTCTCCCTGCAATACACTACCATAGATCACGCCATTACAGCTTTCATACAGGCAGGGGTCGGAGCATGGCTTAGTAAGACCGATATTACTCACGCCTTTAAATTGCTGCCAATTCACCCTACACTGTGGCACCTGCATGGCATCAAGTGGGCCGGGAACTACTATTTTTTCTCCCGATTAACTTTTAGGTCCAAAAGTAGCCCTGCTATTTTCGACACATTTGCGGAAGCATTGTGCGGGTTACTATTGAACATAGCCAGATGCCCTACTGTATTACATTACCTGGATGATTTCTTACTGGTCGAGGATAACACTTCCCCTCCCAGTAGCCTCAAAGCTGCCACCAAGCTATTCGAGCAGCTAGGTGTCCCAATCTCCCCAAATAAAACTGAGGGGCCAGGCACGATTATCACATTCCTGGGTATTCAATTAGACTCAACCACAATGCAAGCAAGCCTACCACACGACAAGATAGAGAACATTCTTACCTACATCAACCACTACCTTCAGCTCGGTACTTGCAACCGCAAAGAGCTACAGTCCCTGCTGGGTTCTCTAAATTTTGCCATGCGCATCATACCTCAAGGCCGCTCCTTCATATCACGACTCTTGTATCTATTTCCACTCTTCCTACACGACACACACAGGTTGTCCTTAGATACCAAAGCTACGGCTGACTGATGCATGTGGAAGAAATATTTAACCACTTGGAATGGTAAAAGTATGTCCCTCCCTCAATTGACTGACTCATCACCTACCATTTGGTCAGATGGGGCATCTACTACAGGTTTTGCAGCAATTTTTGGGAACGAATGGCTTTGGGGCAGCTGGCCTACAGCAGTTCAGGATTTGGAGTTTTTTTCCACTACCTCAGCTCTCTTTGAGATCTATCCCATTGAGACGGCTGACGTAGCATGGGGTCATTTATGGGCAAACTTGCCAGTACGTTGCTACTCAGATAATCAGGCAACCTGTCACATCATCAACAAAGGTCGTTCCAAATCCCTTACCATCATGAGATTTCTGAGGAAACTCACTTGGTTGGCTGCTTGTCATAATTTCTTCCTGTATTGTTTCCATGTTCCAGGTGTATGTAACACAGCTGCTGACAGTTTGTCTCGTTTTAAATTCCAGGCATTCCATCAAGCACTCCTGTCAGCCACGCTCACAGCCACAACTACTCAACATTTCAGCAACTAGTACTGGACTAGACGCCATTATGCATCATAGCAGGGCACTGTCCCAATTGGCACTGTCAAACAATACGCACAAAACATACGACAGTGCAGCAGAGTCACGGTACTGGGCTATCTTGCATTACCGGGGTGAGATGTTACAGGGCCTGAGATCTATTGGACTGGGAGAAGACCTCCGCCGTTTCACTGCCATGGAACGAGAGCTGGAGATGGACTATGTGGAACTACTAAACTCGTGTCAGCCGCAGAGCATGGACACAGAACGGGAAAACTGGGTGGCAGACCCAGACCTGCCAGCCTACAGCTGGGAAAAAGCGTCCGAGATACCCCCTGCTTCACTACCAGCTGCAGAAGTAGGGGACCTCATAGACTGGTCCTGGAGAGACCCACAGATGGCAGGTGGAGATGAGACTGAGATCTCTCTACCGGCCCTACAGGGATGCTGGGCAGTCGGCCCAGATCCCCAGCGGCAGAGTACATTACAGGGAGGAGAGACCACCAGTTTCACACCCCAGCGGCAGAGCGCATTACTGGGAGAAGAGACAGTTGGTCTCTCTCCCCAGCCGCCAAGAGAGTTATTGGGAGAAGAGACAGTCGGTCTCTCCCCCCCCGCGGCTGAGTATGTTATTGGAAGGGGAGGCGGTCAGTCTCACTTCCCAACAGCAGTACGAGTTATTGGGAGAAGAGACAGTCGTTCTCTCTCCCCA
>OW240921.1:2700238-2757251 GCA_933207985.1 Pelobates cultripes | reverse complement strand
GCTGGCCGGCCACCGCGGACCGGAGTGCAGCTCGGCCACGCTACAGGGGAGGGGAGGGGAGAAGCTGCAGCCGCCTGAGGCTCTTAACAGAGCGCTCGGGCGGTTGCAGTATTTAAAGGGCCGGCCCGCTGCGGCCGGCCTTACAGGAATTTAGGGCGGCCTGGGGGGCAATTGCCTCCCTGCCCCCCGGCCCAGCCCGCCCCTGACTCTTAGTGGATAGGGCTTTAGCTATCCCATTATGGGAGAACGATGATCCCATAGTGTTCAACTAATCGGAGTTTGTTGCTGCCTTTAGGAGAACTTTTGATCCCCTAGGGAGACGAACTAATGCTGCTAAAACTCTTTTACGTATGAGACAGGGTTCTCGTTCCTTGGTCGATTATGCCTTAGATTTTCGTACACATGCTGCCGAAGTGAGATGGAATGAGCAGGCATTTGTAGATTTGTTCTTGAATGGCCTCTCTGATAAACTATTGGATGAGGTAGCTACCAGAGATCTACGTAATGTATTAGAGGAGTTAATCACCTATTTGGCTCATATTGATGAACGTCTCAGACATAGATAAAACACCAGGGAGAGACCTAGGCGTGTGCCAGAGCGTTTAGCTTTATGTTCCTTGCTTTGGAGACAACCGCTGTCGCCCTCCCTGAACCAATGCAATTGGGAGCCACGCGGTTGTCCGAAGCCGAGAAACAATATCGACTGTCTATATAGTGGGAAGAAGGGGCATTCTCACCTAGCTTGCCCTAGCAGGCTGGAAAACTTCAGCACCTAAGCCCTCCAGGAGGACAGGCCTTGGGTGTAATGTGTATGTCCTCCTTCAATGACAAAAAAGATCTTAAGCTTCTTCTACCAGTTGTTGTTATAGAATGGGGGAGAAAGAAGGAACAGACTATTGTGTTGACAGATTCCTGGGGCTGTCGAGAATTTTGTTGATCTCAGCTTCGACGAACGAACCCCATAGCCTTGACTGTAGGTACCTTACATCAGGAAATTATAACCCTACAGCAGATAACTTTGCTGGTCATTCTTGGCTTTCCCTGGCTCTAAAGCACAATCCTTTAATAACTGGGAGAAAAAAGATATTATAAAATGGGGCAAGCAATGTTTTGCAGGGTGTATCACTCAAGTGAAGCCAGTAGGCCTGCTTAATATCCCTACGATGAAACCTTTAACCACCCAAATACCAAAGCAATATATAGATCTGTACCGTATATCCCCTCACAGTTAACGAAAATAAAATACTAGAGGAGTACATCACAGAGAATTTAAGAAAAGGCTTTATCACTAAATCTTCCTCTCCGGCTGGGGCCGGTTTCTTTTTCGTTTCAAAGAAGGAGGGGGATTTAAGACCTTGTATTGATTATCGAGGGTTGAACAAGATAACCATACGTAATGCCTACCCTATACCTCTAATAACCAAACTCTTTGTAATATTTATTTTGTAATATTTCTTTAATTGGAACTCAACTGCAGCATTTCCTGGTTGCAACAACAAAAAGTTTCACCTCCTTTTATATTGGTATGAAACAATGGTCACTGTACCTTTAAATACCCATGAAGGTAAAATTAGGCTTTGTAGCAATCCCTTATGAATAAGAGGAATAATTAGACAAAGTGACACTTTAGTGAGTTTTAGATATTGTGTAATATAAATAATAGGAATTGACTTGTTTGGTAAAAGTATTACTTAACTTAAAGGCAGTTCTGGCACTGGAAGGGTTAATTCACCCAATGAAGGAGAAATTAGAAGTCCGTTTCAACAAGCTGAGAACTAGGAGTGGAGAGTGGGGAAGTCCGTTTTAACAAGCCGAGGTCTGGGAGTGGAGAAGGTAGAATTCAGAGTTACAAGCCGAGGTCTAGGAGTGGAGAAGGTAGAAATCCGTTTACAAGCCGAGGTCGAGAAGTGGAGAAGGTAGAAATCCGTTTACTAGCCGAGGTATAGAAGTGGAGCAGGTAGGATCAAAAGTAGAGCAGCTGATCTTCATGCAGCACCTGTGCGAATAATCCAGCCCTTTGAATCTGGCGCGGTCCTCCTAAGTATCGTGGAGGGACCGCGTCAGAAAAAAGGGGCGGGGCTGAGCGCCGTGAACCCGGAAGTGGGTTCCGGCGATGAATTACATGCCATGCTATACCTGACAGTACCCCCTTCTCATGGGGCATCCTCTGGGTGCACTATTTCGGTTTGGAGGGGTAGCGTTTGTGAAAGGCAGTAACTAACCTCCTAGCATGTACATTAGATGAATCTTCCCAAGTGTCTTCATCAACTCCATAACCTTTCCATCTGATAAGGTATTGTAAGGAGCCACGGTGGACACGAGAATCCAAAATTTTGTGAATTTCATATTCTTCTTCACCTTGGACAATGATAGGTTCAGGAGTTGTTACTATTTCTCTATAAAAAGGATCAGGGATGTGTGGTTTAAGTAAGGAGACATGGAATACTGGATGAAGTTTAAAACTTGGAGGAAGTTTTAGTTTAACAACGTTATCATTAATGATAGTAATTACTTGAAAGGGACCAAGAAAAAGAGAGCTCAATTTCTTTGAAGGACGGCTTGTGGTAATATTCCTTGAAGAGAGCCAGACAAGATCCCCTACCTTGTAAGGAGGGGGAATTCTTCTATTATTGTCAAAAAACTTTTTCTGGTTATTTTGGGCGAGTTGAAGATTCTCCCGTAATTTGAGAAATAGAGAAGACATAAATTCGTTTTTTGATGTAACAGTAGGATTGGATGAAGTAATGGTTTGGATGGGGAATGAAGACGGATGAAAACCATAGTTGGAGAAGAAAGGAGTCATTTTCGTACTAGAATGAATGGTATTATTGTAAGAAAATTCGGCCATAGGTAACCATGTGGTCCAGTCATCTTGGAGGTATGAACAATAACATCGAAGATATTGTTCCAAACATTGATTAACCCTTTCTGTTTGCCCATTAGTTTGGGGATGATAAGCGGAAGAGAGTTTGCGTTGAATTTGAAGGGAGAGACACATCTCTTTCCAGAATTTGGAGGTAAATTGTGTCCCCCTATCAGAAATAATTTCTTCAGGAAGACCATGAAGTTTCACAATATTGTCAATAAAGACCTTAGACAATTCTACAGAGGAGGGTAATTTTTTTAAAGAAATGAAATGGGACATTTTTGTGAAGCGATCCACAACGACAAGAATAGTGGTGAAATGTTGAGAAGGTGGAAGATCAACGATAAAATCCATAGAAATGGATTGCCAAGGTTTTTCTGGAATAGGTAAGTTAAGTAGTAATCCAAAAGGTTGATTATGTTCTGGTTTAGACCTTTGACAGATAGGACATGTTTTGACATATAATTCAATGGTTCTATCCTGGCGAGGCCACCAATAATATCGTGAAGTTAGTTCAAGTGTTTTCTTTATTCCAGGATGTCCAGCTAGGGGGGAATCATGAACCATCTTAAGTAATTTATTCCTAAGAATGGGAGGAATATAAATTCTATTTTTAAAATAAAATATACCATCCTTTTTTGTTAGTATAGGTGTTTTGGGAAGTTCAAGATCCTTCTGATTCAAATTCTTTATGTCATCATGAAGAGAAGAGAGGATCCCTATTATTTTGGTAGGAGGATAATCATCAGTAGTAGTTTTAGAAGGAATTCGAGAAAGAGCGTCAGCCTTTTTATTTCTATTTCCAGGTCTGTATATTAATTGGAAGTTAAATCGGTTAAAAAATAGGTTCCATCTAACTTGTCTAGCTGTAAGGGTTTTGTTAGTATAGAGATATTCAAGATTTTTATGGTCAGTATAAACTATTATAGGTTGTTTTGTATCTTCCAGAAGATGACGCCAATTTTCGAAGGCAGCTTTAACACTTAATAATTCTTTTTCACCAATAGGATAATTTTTTTCAGCAGAGCTCAAGGATCTTGAAAAAAAGGCAACTGGATGAAGTGGATCTTGTGGAGTCTTTTGTTGAGAAAGAACTGCTCCGATGGCTGCATCTGATGCATCAACTTCAAGAACATATAGGAATGTTGGATTAGGTAGTTGTAGAATAGGTGCAGTTGTAAATCTTTTTTTTAATTCGTCGAAGGCTGTTTGTGCATCTTTATTCCAATTAAAAGGACGTTTACTACTGTTGAGGAGGTTAAGAGGATGTGATACATCCGAATAGTTTCTAATAAATTTTCTATAGAAGTTTGCAAATCCAAGAAAACGTTGTAATTCTTTTGTAGTAGTAGGAGCAGGCCAATCAATAATACATTTGATTTTGGAATTATCCATCTTCAAAGAATGAGGTGAAATAATGTATCCTAGAAAAGAGAATTCAGTAACCTCAAAAAGGCATTTTTCTGGTTTAGCGTATAATTTATGAGTTCTCAGTCTAGATAGAACCCATCTAACATGCTTCCTATGTTCATCCAAATTGTTAGAATATATTAAGATATCATCTAAGTAGATAATAACACATACATCCAGAAGATCTCTAAAGATATCATTTATAAAATGTTGAAATGTTGCAGGGGCATTACAGAGCCCAAAAGGCATCACTAGATATTCGTAGAGACCATATCTTGTCCGGAAGGCGGTTTTCCATTCATCATCCTGTTTTATTCTAATGAGGTTATATGCGCCTCGAAGGTCGAGTTTAGTGAATATAGTTGCAGTTCTTAACCTTTCAATTAATTCATTTATTAGTGGAAGAGGATAACGATTTTTAATAGTTATTTTATTTAAGGCTCTGTAATCTATAATAGGACGGATGGTTTGGTCTTTATTCTTCACAAAGAAAATACTAGAAGCAGCAGGAGAGGTCGAGGGTCTGATGAACCCTTTGCGTAAATTTTCATTAAGATATTCTTTTAAAATTTCTAACTCCTTTTCAGAGAGTGGATAAATATGACCATAAGGAATAGGAGCTCCGGGTATGAGATCTATTGGGCAATCATATACCCGATGAGGAGGAAGTGTTTCCGCTTCTTTTTTACAAAAGACATCTGCAAAATCGGAGTAGAATGGAGGTATAACTGGTTCTACAGTAGTTTGGAGAATAGGAATGTGTTGTAAGCACGTTTTTTTACAGAAATCAGAAGCAAAGGAGATGGAGAAGGGAGACCACTTAATTAAAGGATCATGGTTTTTTAACCAATTAATTCCTAGAATGACGGGATAAAGTGGAGATTTAATAATATCAAATGTAATGAATTCGAAATGTACGTTGTTGGTAATCATTCTTAGAGGGATTGTTTCATCTTTGATGGGTCCTGAGGATATAAATGAACCGTCAATAACTCTGATTGGAATAAAGTTGGTTTTTTGAACACAAGGAATTTTATTTTTTGAAACAAAAGAAAAATCAAGAAAAGTTCCATTAGCACCAGAATCAATGATGGCCTCAGTCACGATTCTTTTTGTATCCCACTGTAATATGAGAGATATAGAAAAATAAGTAGATGCTTTTCTTTTTTGAAAAACGTTCAATATAGAGGTAGATGAATGAAGCTTACCACCTTTTGAATGTTTCAGTAGAGGACATTCGGAAATTAGATGTTCATTCGAAGCACAATACATACATAAGTTTAGTTGTCTCCTTCTTATTCTTTCTTCAGAAGTAAGAGGACTTTTTATTATACCTACTTCCATAGGTTCAGTTTGTGGAGGAATTTTTTCAGGTAGTTTTAGAGTAGTGAAAGGTTTTCTCCAGGTAGAATTAGTAAGAACCCTTTCAGCTTTTCTTTCTCTTAGACGTCTATCAATACTGATAGACAGTTGAATCAATGCATTTAAGGTAGGAGGAAGTTCTGTACGAGAGAGTTCATCTTTCACAGCTTCAGATAATCCGAGACGGAATTGATTGCGTAAAGTAATGTCATTCCATTGGGTTTCTGTAGCCCATCTTTTGAATTCTGCAATATAATCTTCAACAGGTCTACTCTTTTGGTGTAATGTTCTGATGGTTAAATCAGCAGTAGTTTGTTTAAAAGGATCTTCATATAATAAAGACATAGCTTCAAAGAACTCATCCAATGAATCTAATATGGGATCATCATTTTCCAAAAAGGAATGGGCCCAGGCCATAGGTTCACCTCTTAAAAAAGAGATCACTGAACAGACTTTGGATCTTTCGGTGGGATAAGATCTAGGTTTTAAAGCTATTAGTAGTTTGCAAGAATTCAAAAACTCTCTGTACTTTGTTCTATCTCCATAAAATTTTTCTGGATTACAGACAGCAGGATCACCAGCCGATTGAAGAGCGGCATGAGGAAGATGACCTTGAATGTCTCTAACATAGGTTAATATTCTCTCATTTGTAATTTGCAGTTCCTGTAACCCTTGAGCAATCGTATCCACTCTATTGGTTAGGGCAGAAACTTGAGAGTTAATATCTGCTGGTTCCATTGAATTAGGCTGGATTATTCTGTAATATTTATTTTGTAATATTTCTTTAATTGGAACTCAACTGCAGCATTTCCTGGTTGCAACAACAAAAAGTTTCACCTCCTTTTATATTGGTATGAAACAATGGTCACTGTACCTTTAAATACCCATGAAGGTAAAATTAGGCTTTGTAGCAATCCCTTATGAATAAGAGGAATAATTAGACAAAGTGACACTTTAGTGAGTTTTAGATATTGTGTAATATAAATAATAGGAATTGACTTGTTTGGTAAAAGTATTACTTAACTTAAAGGCAGTTCTGGCACTGGAAGGGTTAATTCACCCAATGAAGGAGAAATTAGAAGTCCGTTTCAACAAGCTGAGAACTAGGAGTGGAGAGTGGGGAAGTCCGTTTTAACAAGCCGAGGTCTGGGAGTGGAGAAGGTAGAATTCAGAGTTACAAGCCGAGGTCTAGGAGTGGAGAAGGTAGAAATCCGTTTACAAGCCGAGGTCGAGAAGTGGAGAAGGTAGAAATCCGTTTACTAGCCGAGGTATAGAAGTGGAGCAGGTAGGATCAAAAGTAGAGCAGCTGATCTTCATGCAGCACCTGTGCGAATAATCCAGCCCTTTGAATCTGGCGCGGTCCTCCTAAGTATCGTGGAGGGACCGCGTCAGAAAAAAGGGGCGGGGCTGAGCGCCGTGAACCCGGAAGTGGGTTCCGGCGATGAATTACATGCCATGCTATACCTGACACTCTTCAACAGGTTAAAAGGGGCTACTGTATTTACCAAGTTGGATTTAAGGGGGGCATACAATTTAGTCAGAATCAAGAAAGGAGATGAATGGAAGACTGCTTTCAACACTCGTTAAGGTCACTACGAGTATAGAGTTATGCCCTTCTGCTTATGTAATGCCCCTGCAGTCTTCCAAGATTGTATTAACGATGTTCTTAGAGATTAACTACAAATGTTCATAATCGTTTATTTAGACGACATACTGATCTATTCTAAGAACATCAAGGAACATCATAACCACGTTAGATTAGTCCTTTCTAAATTGTTGTAATGGGCTTTACTGTAAATTAGAAAAGTGTCTTTTTGATAAAGAGGGCTATATTATATTGAGTTCCGGGTTTCAAATGGAACCTAAGAAACTTAAAGCAATCCTACATTGGCCCTTACCTGATGGACTTCCAACGTTTTTTAGGTTTCGCCAATTATTACAGGAAAATCATAAAGGGGTTTTCCTCTATTACCGCTCCTATTACCTCTATGACTAAGAAAAGGAAGAAATCATACGGAATGGAGTCTGGAAGCTAGGGATTCTTTTGAGAAGTTAAAAAATACTTTTTCATCGGCACCCATATTGTAACAGTCACCAGGGGATTTATGGAACAGTTTACCAGGAGTTGGAGCCCAGTTGCAGAAGATGGCACAGGAAGCAGGAACCGGGAACAGAAGATGGAGCAGGAAAAGCAAACAAAAATGCAGTCTTGCAGTAGACAGAAGTAAACAATTAATCTGGATCTAGGTCAGGAAGCAGGCTGTATCAGTTGTCCAAGGAATCAGGAAGCAGGCAAAATTCAACCTCAAGCAGGCGAGAAGCAGAAGTCAGGGCTGGCAGCGGAGTAACAAAATCGGTAAATCAGGCAGAGGTCAGAGTCCAGGAAATCAGTCAACAGCAAATCAAAGATCCGTCAGGAAACACCAAGCAGGCAAAATGACCAGATCCTAGGTTTCAGGCAGGGCTGGCCTTTACAGCCTGCTAATTAGATGCAGCTGACCCTAATTGGAAAAGGGCTGCAGGTGGATCAGTGCTGCTTAATCCAGGCAAGGGGTCAGGAAGCAGAATAATGTATGCATGAACTGAAGCCCCCTGGTGGATCACACGGCAGAGAACCCAACTGGGATGCTGGACCTGTGAGCTCAAACCCAGCCAGGTCTCTTAGGGGCCCCCATGCCTTGTTGTCTGCAGGGCTTGGGCTGTGCTGTGACACACACTATAAAAGTTCCCTTTAGTGCTCTTGAAATCCTGTATTGTATTTACTGGTATTTGACTTTTGGCTTTTCATTCTGACTATTTCCTGATTTTGGCTTGGTTATTCTCATGTGCCTGCTTTCCGTACTCCCCTGACTCTTGGCTATTCCTTTGACTATTGCTTGGAGATTAAGTCCGGTATACGTCACTTTCTAATTTACAGTCTGCGTGTAGGGGTCACTGCCGTGACAATAGGGCCATGCGTGAGGTCGGTCAAATTATGACTTCCAGGACAATCCTGAACCCCTAAACCGATTTGGATGATTTTTGGATGAGTTGGCCACCCAGATCGGTACTATTAGGGGATGTAACATTTAGCAGGGTTTATGTATTTTTAAGGTACTTTTGGGGTGTTTGGGAAATGTGTGTTTTTTTGTGCCTGGAGATAATTGAGTTTTGTACAGTCCCCAACTCAATTATCTCCCACGCACAGGGGAGGGATTATCTTGTTTTGTATGGCAGTGTCCCTGACCTAAAAGCCAATGTAATCATGTGTATGCTTTTACTGTAGTCTACTCTCAGGTCCAGGGGGGAGTGCCCCTTGCATTGGGACCTGCACATAAGGGCTGCCAATAAACATATTCCAGCTTGTACTCCCAGAACTATGTGTTGTCTGGTTACTGGGAGGGGAAAGGGCTAACTGTTCCAGTGTGGAGAATTCAACAGGAAAAGTCCTTGTAAAGACTAATGCCTGGGGGTGGATAGAGCGAGTTCCCTCCAGGAGGGAGCGGTTCCAGGACCCCAGTCAAGCCACGGCGACTGTGGGCAGAAGTGTTGCGGTTTGTCCCCTGTTCCAGCTAGGAAGCGGTCCTTGGCAGAGGTACCCAGCCAGGGCTACAGGGAGCTCCGTTACAGAGACCATGGAAAGCAGCATGAATATACACTTTTAACGTAGGAGATCCCTTCTCCACTAAATCCAATAAGGGGACAAAGTGTATCTAACTTTAAGTCCCCCCTAACTAGCTAAACAGACAATAAATCCATATATAGACTCACTGTGAGTCTCCCTGACTGACTAGATCGATGTCAAGATGGGGGGGGGGGTGTCGCCACTGGTTTTTGGAGGGGCCTGTTTGCCAGCCTCCTACTCTATGACTATGGCCCTGTGGTGAACTGTGGTTTAAAGATACTGTTTCTGCCTCTTGGACTTCTGACTAGAACAGACTGGAACAGATTCAAACTTTCTAAGTGACACTTCGGCTACAGTCAAAGTAGTCGAAGTGGCCGCCATTCGACATTCGAACATGTGGCGGCAGCCATCTTATTTGGCACGAACACCATTGAACAGTTACTGTGGCGAAACCGACCTCGCCACTGGGCATTGGAGAAGACTGATTGCCAGCCTCCTGCCATGTGACTATGGCCCCTGGGATGTATTGCCCTTTAAAGACATGATTTGGGCATAATGGATTTGTGTTGTGCTGCTGCTAGCCCTTTTAAGAACCATCTGGGGACATACTGTGGAGTTACTGGGTGGCCACCATTTCCTGTATCAGAAGCTCATGGTGAGAACAATGGATGGCGGCCATTTTAACTCACAGACACTGTGTGGACTTTTCAACACGGTGCCATCTCGCCAGTATTTGTTGCACAGAGACATCGTGCGGTGGTTTTGGACTATACAGCAGGGGACACATTATACAGTGATTGTTTTTTATTTAGCCTGTATATGTTCTGCAGAATCTGCATTAAACTGTATTTTCCAAAGTACTGAACGGATCTGGGTGAATTTTGGATATGTGGTTTATGGGGTTATTGCATGTTTTGGGGTCCCTGTGATGTGTTTTATGAAACTGTATTTCTCTGGCTGTGATAATTAGATTACCCATTGTGTTCAGTAATCATATCACAGCCAGAGGGGAGGATTTTGTGTGGGAGTGTCTGGGTGTATTGTATGGATTGATTGGCTGTTTTGTAACGCCCTGTGGGCTGTACTATGTTTGTGGATTGGGAATAAAAGAGACTATATGTGACAGTACAGGAAGTTCCTGTTTTAACCCTCAAAGTGAAGTGTTGTCTCATTATTGGGGGAAGGATTTATTGTATGCTGTTCCAGTCTGACTGCTAGGAGAGTAAACCTATTCGTATGGTTCCTATTCAACTGTCTACAGCATTCTCTGGTTCGGTGATTGTGGCGTCGGCTGCAGTGCTTGGAGTCCTCAGGAAGCGCTAGGAGCATCTTTCAACGGAGGTACCCAGTCGGGGTGCCAGGCGATCTGTTACAGTTACCTTCCATGGAACTTTGACTATTTGAACGGAAGTTGAACGGCGTATGGTCGAAGCCCACGAACAAGGGACACAGATTGACTATGGTCATTCACCATTCCGTTTGGTAATTTGAACGGTACTTCGACTGTTTAAAATAGACCGGCCACACAGCTTAATTCTCTGGAACAGTTTTGGGCATGAAACCATGAGTGCGGTCGGTCAAAAAGAGACTTCTAGGAGTTTCCTGATCCCCTGTTCTGATCTGGGTGATGTTTGGATATGTTGTTCATCTGTTGTTCAGAGCTATCAGGGGATGTAACATTTATGGGGATATGTTGTATTTTGGGGTACTTATTAGACTTTGTAATATATGGGGTTTTTTTGACTGGGGATAATTCCGTTAATGCATTATTTGCCTTAATTATATCACAGGCAGAGGGGAGGGGTTGTGTACTATATGTGGGAGTGTCATTCATTGTCACATTGTTTTTATTGGCTTGTTCACTTTGTGTCCCTGTGCCCAACAAGGTCCACCTGGGTGTCACCTTTGTTGGGAAACCTGCATAAAATGCCAATGTGCCTCCATTAAAATTGAGTTCCTGTTTACCCTCAACATAGAACCTTGTCTAATGTTTGGGGAAAAAGGCTGCAACTACCCTGGGGAATGCTATATCACTATACTCCCTTAGGATTGTAAAAGCTGGTCCTGCTACCCTCTCTGGAGTAGGAGAGGTTCAGCCACTGGAAGCTGGATCCTGGTCTTGGGTTCAGAATGAGTGGAGGGTGGCGAGTTCCCAGCCAAGCTGTAACACTAGACGTGGAGACTGTGGGGCTGATGGTGTCTGGTGGAGTGCTTGGAGTTATCAGTGAGCACTAGGAGCATCCGTCGGTAGAGGTACCCAACTGGGGTACAGGAAGCTCCGTTACAGGGGACAGTTCCCGTACCCACTTCTCGACATGGAACAAAGTGTACGAAACTTATTAATCCCCCTCTACCACAGAGCTAGCTCTCTCTAATCCAGATCTCAAGAAATCCTGAGTCTATACTGAATCTGGTACAGAGGCAAATGGACGATCCTGTTATCAACCTCTCACTATCTGTCCAACAGACAGATCTTTCTTTCCGCCTAAGACAGGTTCAAGAAAGAAAACTGTGAGAAGACAAAGACAGACAAAAGAAGTCAATAAGTTTGTACTTACCGCTGGTTCACAATCCTCGCCCTCGGACGAGCCCCCACTTGTTAGGCTGCAAATCTTACAGGGTGTGCAACCTTTATGCTACCATGGACTTATGCCATAACACATACTGCTTTCCTAAATCTTTTGGTATGTTCACTGCAGAGAACAATTAATGTACACCAGTCATTATGAAGTTCAAGAAAAATAGTAATTTTTTAATGTGGGTACAGCGTGTATATGAACACAGTTTTCATAGGGGTGTATCCAACAGAAGACATAATCAACCAATTATAGATGTTCAGTGCAAACAGTATAATTTTCTCTAATAACATTACAGGAATTACAGGAAATCTACAGAAACAAAGGGGAGTACCGATTGCAGCCAAGAGAGAAGATTCTTACTTTTAACCACTGCAGCCGTGGAAAGACTTAACCAAGAAAAAGGCGCTTTTTAAACCCTTTAATTACCTGTATCTATGCCAAGTCCCCTTTTCTCTGGTACTGCAGGTGAGAGTTAGGCGAGGTATCTCCAGATGTACTAATTACACCTGTGGACCTTTACCTCTATTGGTTTCACCTCTATTCCCTCGCCCCCCTCCCACCACAAGCCATCGAGGAAGACCTGTCCAGGTATTTGTAAATACAGGATAATATATGTTATTAAATCCATGTCTCAATATGCAATACCTCTATATATATTTATAGCTCTGTATGTCTATCCACTAAGCATTGCATAGGTAAAACAATTCATTCTCAATCAGCTGCTGTTTTCTCCCCACAGCTCAGACTCGTGTAGGTCACAGGCCTTGATTTGGATAATCCGTAAGAAGTATTAGAGGTATCCCCAGATGCAGCAATGTCCTTGTGACAGGAGGAATGCTGACTGCAGTTGGTAAAAACGAGTGGCCCAGGAATAGTCCCCAATATTCAGGATCAAGTCGCGTCTGCATGGCAGCCAGGCTCCAGCCCCTTATTATTATTTTACAGATTTTATTTCTAAATAGTTCAAAGACATTGTTCAGTGTTACATTTATCTTCCTTTGCTGATAGAAGTGAGATAACTGAAATAACGACCGTCTTAAAGATCCGCCAGGAACTAAATAGTCAGTACTGACCGCTTGCAGGTGTCTTGGGGGTTTGTGTTTGTGTTTACTCTTATCTGCTGCTCAACGTCATTAATTGGCTAAGCTAAATGACATATATATGTTTTAATATTGTGTTAAAGTGTTTTATTTTTCTTTCACTACAATGGAATTAAATTCATGATCTTTTGTAATAGTTATAACCCTTTATGGATCCCAATCTGGTCCCTAAACAAGCAGGGCCTGCAGGAATTGCCCAATTTATTATCAATTTGCAACTCCATACATCGGTGCCATCGTTATATGATTGGGACATTGCAATTTAATAAACGCTGGTTGATTATGTTTGTTTACACATTCAGTTTTCTGGTGTGACTTGGATTGAACATATCTGGAACTAACCGAATACAAGTACCAAGAGGTATATCACAGCCGTGGAGAATATTGCAATATCTGCAAGTTGTATGTGTGCAACATTTCAAACCAGAGATTAAGAATACAGATATTATTTTTATTTATAGAATAAGCATTTTGATTGCTGATTTTATTATTTTGCATCCTTGTTTTAGAATTAAAGGTCAACAGGAAAAAAAGAAATAGAAATTGTGACAGAGCTGGGGATTAGAGCACTAAATTCCCTTATCTGACGTATGATAATGTCACAGAAACAGGTTTAATTACTTAATATCTACTACAGACAAAGTGGCCAAAAATATACCGCACATAGATATACCTGTACAGATATATATGCTGTATTCATTTCCTTCTTAAATAATCAGGGCTTTATTATTTCTTTTTAATTAGATTCTAGATTGTTGCAGATTGGTTACAATACATAACTATGTGAAGGGCATGTTCTGCTGAAAACCAAAAATGCAAACATAATAATTTAAATGTATATAACAGAAAAGGTCTAGGCGCTCTCTATAATTACAATAAGTGGCAGCAGTTAATTGACAAGAATTCCCAAAACCTATGTGAAATATAAAATGTCAAAAAATGTGCCAAAGAATTCAAGTGAAACCAGTGTTTAAAAACACATCTATACTTTAAAAATTGAATGGATAATGGTTCGGCTTCGAAAGAACTTCAGAAGGAAAAAACAAACAGACTTTCAGTTATAGTTAAATTATATAGAGAACTAACTCACACTTTGCTGAGCTACTAAGAGCTCTGCTGTATATCACTTTGATGGTACAATTCCCGTCTCAGCATATTTGAAGATCCACTGTGGTATATTATGAATACATTCAGTAAAAATCCAATATATAGGAAGTAAAACCCCCCAAAATGTGAAGGTATAGTATGTAAATACAATTATATCTTTCCCCAAAAATGTATCCTACTTAAAATTTTGAGAGTAAAAAGGTGCTCTAGGAGTGCAAAGCCTTGGTGACATAATCCGAACCATACAGAAAGAGGAAGTTAGTCAGCTATAAAATAACACATAGGACTTTAATATATAAAACAATTCATTAATTTTATTGAGAGGTAATTTTCTACCAACAGGACATCTTCAGAATCATGTATCCTAAAAGGGAGGATTGTACCGTCCAAGTGTTATACAGCAGAGCTCTGAGTTAGTTCTCTATAATTTACTTATAACTTGATGTTGTTTGTTAACTGTTTGTTTTTTCTCTCTGAGGTTCTTTGAAAGCTGAACCATTATCCATTCAATTTTTAAAGTACGTATATATGTGCACATATTGGATTATAACCTATATAATGATACTTGTTATACCTCGTTTAATTAACTCACTGTATGTGCTTGTCATACATTTTACACAGCAATACAGAGCATTATATCTACATTGTTACTTTATAAAATAAGTGACAGTGTAGATATAAGGACAGAAGATGTGTTTGTTACGTGGAGCCGTTGTATAATCCCAGGGTTTGCGCTCTAATAGCATTATTTAGTGGTTTAGAGCAGCGATAGAACATCCATCATTACACAGATTCATACCTCTCATACATAAAAAGCAGAAAACAATACAAAGGATTTCAATTTTATTTTAGCATTTTAATGTGTTTGTAAAGATCCTTAATCCGCATGTCTTTATTCTTGAGAACTTTAATCAGCGTTGCTGGCCACACCCACCGCGCACAGGCTGTTTAGCTGCACTCACTTTCTCGGACACACCTTTGCACACTGTTTGCATAGAAACCATCTCTACAGAAGCAACCTGCTACACATAGAAGAGGACACGCTGCTGGCGGGTTGTGTCTATTCGCACATGTGATTGGACAAGCCGTGCCGCACGTTTTATGAATTGCATTAGGCTGCTTACAGGGCACTGAAACAGAAGAATGAATTATAGACAATAACTGTCAAAACAGACACAGATGGTATTTGTAGGCTATAGTAAGGCTCTAAGAGGTTGTAAATATGGGAGTTATGTTTGTTTAATATAATTGTAATATAATATAACTGAGCAATGAAAAAAGAAAGCCAGGAAATATAGTGCCAAAGTTAGAGGGAAGGGGGGTCTCTAGAGACAGAGGAAGAACAAATCTAACTACCTGTTTCAGAGCTGGGTTCTGACCGGCCCTTATGGCTTATGGCTAGAACTGAATTTACTCTCATGATAAAGTGATCGGTCTGATAAAAGGTGTGGGCATCTTGGAGCAAGAAAGAGTAGAAAGGACTATGTTACAATTCTTATCAATTTACTGTGTGACTATATGATTATGGTCACTTTAAAAGTGTATCCATAAATATTAAATCATTTGCAGAGCTTAGCCAACAATATTAAATGTAAACCTATGTGTTACAAAGCACGTTAACCCCTTCACTCCCAAACCTAACGTATAACATATTGGTTATTTTTCCCTTTGTGTCAGCATTGCTTTTTACTGTGCGTCTATGCTGAAGGAATATCCGTGTCCACTCTGTCTTTCTTCCATTGTACTGCCACCTTTCTGGATAACATTTTGGACATTGCCATTCTAATAGCCAGTGATTGGGTGACAGCGGTAGAAGGGATCGGCACCGACAGAAGGCTCCAGGACAGTTAGGGACCATAGGATAGCTAGGAAGGTTTTTACTGGCTGCCCATTTCATTATTAATATGTTTTAACATGCTTTATTTGACATATTTATGCACCTTAAAATATGTTCAATATGTATCCTACTATATGTATTCTAATAGTTATATGTATAAGGTTTATAGTTTAAAAAAAATCCCCCTTCCCTTTTTATAACTACCCCTATCTCCCAAAGACTGCGGCTACATGCCGCCACCCACACTCTCGCCGCCAACCACAACATGGCGCTTCCGCCATCCATCCCCCTTAGCCGGCAGCACATGCTCAGTACGCGGCCGGCATATATTATACTCTACACGTGATCAGTTATATGTAAACTGATCGCGTGCTCAATCTTCTCTGCTAGCCGACCGCACAGATAATGAGTGCGGCCGGTGTTCTATCAAATTTCCCTACCCTTGAAAATCCCCTACCCTCGTCACTTCCGGTGATGAGAATCAACTGGATCCTGGGCTGCACAGTGAATGCACTAACTATAATGAAAGTGTAAAACTAGTTTTACTTACCTTCCAGGACCTGGCTGTGGAGGAGTAGCAGGAGTGCTAGCACGCATGTGCAGCACAGGATCCAGCTGATTCCCCTCACCGGAAGTGACGAGGGTAGGGGATTTTCATGGGTAGGGGAATTTGATAGAACACCGGCTTATTAAAATTATGGGCAGACGCAATCCCGTCCATATAAACTACACTACCCATAACTCCCTGGGACTTTTGTGACTCATAGGTCACATGTCCCATTACTGCCATTAAATTCTAATACATCCAATGCTTGTTTTAAACAAAAATTAAAGCTATATGAATACGTATCTTTGTAATAATCTAACTGTATGGTTTTTATTTATGTTTAATATTTTTCCCAAGTCCTATTTTCCCATTGGCTAATTGAATTTTAGGTGCCAATTGTAATCTTATTATGTTCCTATATATACACAATGTTTGCCCGGTTTTTGTTTTTACTCCATTTGAACAAGCCACACATGGTGAAACGCTTTATGGTTTTAATTTATGTGTTTTAGCAATAAAAGTTTTTGGTCACCTAAGCTGTACCAATTTTCTTTTTATTGTATATTACATACATTCTTACTTATTTTTATCCTTCCTGGCAATTTTATCTGTTCCTGCACTCAAAGAAATCCTAGGTGGGGATCATTCCACCAACGCTTTATCAATAGAGCAGTATTGTCTGCTCTATATTTGTGAGTATAATTTTAATTATTTATATCTAATTTTTTACCATATTGAGAGCACTATTGTTTTCTTACTATTATTTGGAGCCGTCGATACCTTGACTGTACTGATGACCACAACCTTCCTGTATATCCTTTAAGTGGTTATCATTCCACTGCACGCCTTCCACGCCAGAGCTGGTTATAGCGCTACTAAATGTGAGTGTATTACCTGTTTTTGCTACAATACCACTTCTGGACTCTGGCGTATTGCACTATTGGTTGTTTTTATCTACCTTTTGTCTCTTCACATATACGTATATTTTAACCATTCGGATAAATCAACCCCACTTTTATCCTCTTTTATAGTGAGACTTGTATTTTATTTTAATTTTTCAACTACCAACTCTTGATGATTGCACCCTATTTTATCCTGTTACATTAGTGAGACTTTTTTCTTATTGGCACAGCCTTTTCTGCCTTTGTATTAGCTAGGAATGTTATTCGATTTCTGGGGAATTAGAGAGGGGAGGAGGAGCAACTAGGGGATCAGTGAGCGGAGGGGGAGCAAGTAAGGAGTTAGAAAGGGGAGGGGGCAAGTGGGGAATTAGAGAGGGAGGGGAGCATCTGGGGAGTTAGAAGGTGATGGAGCAAGTAGGGGATTAGAGAGGGGAGGGGAGCAAACAGGCAATTATAGAGGGGAGAGGCAGCAAGTGGGGATTTAGAAAGGTGATGGGGCAAGTAGGGAATAAGAGAGGTAAGGGGAACGAAGTGGGGATTTAGAAAGGTGAGGGGGGCAAGTAGGGAATTAGAGAGGGGAGGGGGAGCAAGTGGGGGATTAGAGAGGGGAGGTGAAGCAAGTGGGGAGTTAGAAAGGAGAGGGGGCAAGTAGGAGATTAGAGAGGGGAGGGGGAGCAAGTGGGGAGTAATAAAGGTGAGGGGGCAAGTAGGGGTTAGAGAGGGGAGGAGGGACAACTGGGGCATCAGAGAAGGGAGGGGGAGCAAGTGGGGAGGTAGAGAGGGAAGGCAGGACAAGTTGGGAATTAGGGAGGGGGAGAAGTGATGAATTAGAGAAAGAAGGTAAAAGAAGTGGGAAGTGAGAGTGGATATGTTGGTAATTAGAGAGGTGAGAGGAAACACGTGGGGGAATTAGGGAAGGGAGGAGGGACAAATCAAGAATTAGAGACAGGAGGGGGAACAAGTGAGGAAGGGAAGATGCCAGGAATTAGAGAGGATAGGCAGAAGAAGTGGAGAATTAGAGTAAGGAGGGTAGATGGATAATAAAGGAGAGAGAGAGAGAGAGAGACAGAGACGAGATAGATAGATAGTGGAGAGAGAGAGAGAGAGAGAGAGAGACAGAGAGAGAGAGACAGAGAGAGAGAGACAGAGAATAGATAGATAGATAGTGGAGAGAGAGAGAGAGAGACAGAGAATAGATAGATAGATAGTGGAGAGAGAGAGAGAGAGACAGAGAATAGATAGATAGATAGTGAATAGAGAGAGAGAGAGAGACAGAGAATAGATAGATAGATAGTGGAGAGAGAGAGAGAGAGACAGAGAATAGATAGATAGATAGTGAATAGAGAGAGAGAGAGAGAGAGAGAGAGAGAGAGAATATATATAGAGAGAGAGAGACAGAGGATAGATAGATAGATAGATAGAGACAGAGACAGAGAGAGAGACTAGATAGATAGATGCATAGATAGTGGATAGAGAGAGAGAGACAGAGAGAGAGACAGAGAGAGAGGATAGATAGATGCATAAATAATGGATAGAGAGAGAGAGAGACTAGATAGATAGATGCATAGATAGATAGAAAGATAGATGCATAGATAGATACTGTATAAATAGAGAGAGAGAGACATAGATAGATAGTGGATAGATAGATAGATAGATAGATAGATAGATAGATAGATAGATAGATAGATACTGTATAAATAGAGAGAGAGAGAGAGAGATACTGTATAGATTGATTTTGTTGAATAATCTCAGCATTGCTGTTTAATAGGTGAACATTTCCTTACCTGTTATTCTGCCAGCATGACTGACCAGCGCCAGACACAGAACTAAAAGAGCAGGAGATCAGTTTATTATACAGATGGCAATAACACTGCATGCTTAAACAAACCCAATAATGAAAGTAAGTACAGCTTGCTCATTTACAGATCTGATACTAATATAACCTCATAAGAGATTAATCACACCTAATAAGAGTTAATTTACAGGGTTATTCAATAATCTGTGCATTGCCAGGTATCCAGAGAAAATATAAACACGGTTATTTACTAAAACGAGAATCGTCAGGAATTCACATTAGAAAATATTCTCCCCGTCAGCTCTGAAACTGCTATGTTTGCATCTGCAGGGTTACAACCTGAGGGACCTGGCACCCAGACCACTTCATTGAGCTGAAGTGGTCTGGGTGACTAGTGTTCCTTTAAATATCTTTTTAAGGAATAAACATGGTGACTATTTTCTTAATGACAATAGTATGTGATATATTAATTAGCAGAGAAAGTAACTTTCTTTTTATTTATCGACTTCCTGTTTAAACAAATGTATCTTAGAATAAGTTCAGGCAGTGCTCTCAGAGGGACTGCAAACAATGTTTAATTAATCCCTCTTGCTATGTCAGAGTTATTTAAATTACCTTTCTGAAAATTGCTTCATTTAAAATAATAATAATATTTTGTCATTATTTTAAAATCCCATATCTGAATGAAATACATGGTGAAATGAATGTTAAGATTGATTTATAGAATTCCTTTTTTTTTTTTTTTGCTATTTTGATTATTTATTGAACACATTTAAACCCCCAGATTTGCATTGTCAATATTAGAATTTCATAAAACTCACCTAAACCCAGAAGCAGAAAGACTGTGTTTGTCTTCATCTTTCCAATCTTGGATCTGTAATACAGTAACCCCACGGTATATTACAGATTAGGTAGGGTATCAACGTACAGCAAAGGAAACAGAGAAAGATTGCAAGCTCTTTGGGGTATTTGTCGAGTTTGTGCGTTACATGTTAGAAAATGTGGAATTGCTGTGGTTTTTATTTATCATTAATAAATATTATTTCTATAATCTGCATAATAAATGTTTGATATTTAGACATAGTGGCTGTGAAATTAAAAGTATTGATAAATATAATCCACTCCATAGACAATATAGGGGGCATTGTAACTTTATATCCATAATTCTCCCATTAATTCTCTCTTACCACTTTTGACGAAACACTCACTAGACTGACAGGTCGACATTACTCCATTGATAACCAAGTTGGGCCATGTAGGGTACAGACAGGGAATGTTTCGGTAAATGATACTGATTGTTATGTTATGCGTTCCTTAACAATTAACCTGGCTATAAGTTCCCATAAACTCCCAATATCATATATGGACAGCATTTGCTATGTGGTATGTCTATAACAATGTTTATATTCTAAGCTTTGTTATATAAATATTATGTTTCTTTTTTGTATTTACCCTCTGCACTCTTTTACTGTAAAATCATAGTAAAAAGTGATTTACAAAAATAAAACACTGAATACTGAAATAATATCATTGCTATTGATTGTTTATAATCTGTAATTTTCTAATAGTGAATTTAGTGCAGTCGGCACAGGTATATTATTATCTGGGAATAACTACTAGAATAGATTGAGAGAATAACATATCCAAACAGTGCTACGCTATATGTCCCAAAATATCTGTTAAAGGAAGACTACAAGCACCATAACTACAATATCTTAGTGTTCTAGTACACCTTACCAAGGTCCCATCTGGGTGCCTGCAGCCATAGTCTCTGCTCCCACTGAGTGGCCAATGAGAATGGTCCAGCTCTGTAGGAAAGTAGGGGTTGAAGCTGCAGGCTTTAGCAAGACTACGATACGTTGCCAAACTGTATTAAAATGGATTGACGACTTATTGTGGGATGGTACCAGGGCACCACACTACATAACCGCTACAGTGTGCCTTTATGGAAAAACCTAGCGAAGAAATAGCGGTGTGGAACTGCACTCAATCCCCATGATAATGTAAATCTGGGTGCAACCAGGCCGGTCCCAGTACCAAGAGACCAATTGCTTGATAGAACAAAAAAGTAGAAAAAATAGAAAACGGTCCAGGCACTCCAGGTTTCAAAAAAGGCAATTTATTAAACCCACAGGCAAATCACAATGTTTCATACTTACAGAGTTACATTGTTATATAGACAAAGACGTATAGGTCGAAACATTGTCATTTGGCTGTGGGTTTAATAAATTGCCTTTTTTTAATTCTGGAGTGCCTGGACCTTTAACCACTTTTTTGGAATAAACCTGTCAAACCCAGCAATGCTAGCCTGATTTTTTTGCAAGTTTGTATTTCCTATCATATAAATTCCTTATTTTATGACTAATCACTGAAACGTAAATACCCACAAACATCATCAGGATAATTTCAGTGTTTGTTTTTTGCTAATTGTACACCTTTGTCTCGCTTAACTGGTTAAATGATAGAGAAGCAGTTCTGGATAAAGAGCCACTTTAGACTAATGTGTCTTCCCAGAGGTGACAGCTGTAATTTTATTTGTCTGTTGAGTATTTTGGAACTCACCTTGTAGGATGTGAAATCTCGGCCCCTGGATCGATTTGTACAGGTCGCTGCTATACAGTAATTAGCTTTTTATACTTTGTTCTTTTTATATTTGTTTCATCCTATAAAGGTCATAGTTCATATTCATTTTCAATGTCCTATCATCATCTGGTGATGGGACGGGCATTAACTGGCAACATTTTCCAAGGTGACCTGTTTAGATAATCTGTGTTTTTAGAAAGTCAGATAACACGTCTGATATGAGGGCAGTGTGACCTGCTTTCTGTCTCTCTCTGTTTGTTGCATATTGCATGGTTCAGTGGAAGCCTGTCTAAAAGGGCAGTTGGAGCAGCACCCAACCAGTTTTTACTGAAATAAATATACAAAAAATAAAAAAGTAAATTTAAAAAAATAATTCTATAATACAAATCATGTCAGGGTTATTCTCTAAAGTCCATAGACCCTGTACTAAATGGCAAAATGATACAGTTCCTACAGGCTGTGAATACAGACATTGAATACAGACCCCCTGCCCTATCCTTTTCTTCTTTTGAAGTTCACACTGTCCGCCTATTTAAACCCACTCCTTTAAGAATTGCTATCATCTACCACCCTCCGGTTATCCTAGACTATTCATTGAGCACTTTTCTTCCTCGCTTCCACACTTCCTCTCATCTAGCACTCCTTCCCTTATACTTGGGGATTTCAATATCCCAATCAATAACCCCAATTGCACTGATGCCTCTCGTCTGCTCTCTGTAACCTCCTCCTTTGGCCTTACGCAATGGTCCAATCTAGCAACCCATACAGCGGGAAACACTCTTGATCTTGCCTTCACCAACCTCTGTACTGCCTCTAATCTCTCCAATATTCCCTTTCCTCTATCTGACCACCATCTGCTGACTTTTGACATTGGCATACCTAAGACCCAATTGACACACCTGAACATCACTCTCACAGAAACCTCCAATGTCTTGACCTAGAGCATTTCTCCACTAATCTCCAAACTCTCCTTTTACCTATCTCAAACCTCACCTGTCCTAGTTCTGCAACCTCCTTCTACAATTCCACCCTCTCCTCTCAACTAGACATCATGGCACCTTGTACATTTAAATGCCGCAGGCCCCCCAACAACAACCCTGGCACACCAAGCTCACTCGATACCTCCAAAAATGCTCAAGAACTGCTGAACGCTGTTGGAGAAAGTCTCACTGTGCATCTGACTTTCTCCACTATAAATTTATGCTGAGCTCATACAGCTTGGCTTTTCCTCTGCAAAAGTTAATTACTTCAATACCCTCATAACCACACTCTCCCGCGAACCCAAACGACTATTTCGCACATTTAACTCTCTTCTTCGCCCTGCTGTTCCTCTTCCACCTACTAACTTGACCGCCACAGACTTTGCAACTCACTTCACTGACAAGATCTCTACAATCAGAGAAGAGATCTCTCGTCTTTCTTCTTCCCCTTACAATACTTCCCCTAACTTCCCTCACTCTACTGTTCTATTTTCATTCGCACCAGCTACATTGGAAGAGGTTTCTGCTCTGCTCCAGTCCTCCAGCCACACCACCTGCTCCCTAGATCCAATTCCCTCGCATCTCATCCGTACTCTGTCTTCTTCTCTTTCTCCACCTCTCACTAAAATTCTCAATCTCGCTCTCTCCTCTGGTATATTTCCATTGCCCTTCAAACATGCAACTGTAACCCCAATTCTAAAGAAGCCCAATCTTGACCCTAACTCCCCATCCAACTATCGTCCTATCTCGCTACTGCCTTTTGCATCCAAGATCCTTGAAAAAAATTGTGTATGCGTGATTGACAGACATCCTCGAGTCCAACTCTTTGCTAGACCCGGTTCAATCTGGTTTCCACGCTAAGCACTATGTGGAAACGGCACTGACCAAAGTATCCAATGATCTACTCGCTGCAAAATCTCGTGGTCACTACTCTATCCTAATTCTCCTTAACCTGTCTGCAGCTTTTGACACTGTTGATCATCAACAGCTTCTTCTCATCCTCCGCAATATCGGTCTACAAGATACTGCTCTCTCCTGGTGCTCCTCCTACCTCTCCCAGTGCTCTTTCAGGGTTTCTTTCTCTGGCTCTGCTTCTTCTCCCCAACTCCTCTATGTTGGTGTCCCCCAAGGTTCAGTCATTAGTCCCCTACTGTTCTCCATCTATACTGCCTCCCTTGGTAAACTCATTAGCTCCTTTGGCTTCCAATATCATTTCTATGCAGATGACACGCAAATCTACCTGTCCTCTCCTGATCTCTCCCCATCCCTCTTGACTAGTGTCTCTGACTGCCTCTCTGCTGTTTCTAACTGGATGGCTGCCCATTTGCTTAAACTAAACTTGACCAAAACTGAAATTCTGGTCTTTCCTACCTCAAGTGTTGTTACTCCTGTGTCTGTCTCCCTCCAAGTCAATGGTGCTACCATCAGCTCCACCACGCAGGCTCGCTGCCTAGGTGTTCTCTTTGACTCCGACCTCTCCTTCAAGCCTCATGTTCAATCTATCGCCAAATCCTGTCATTTCCATCTCAAAAACATTGTGCGCATCCGCCCCTACTTAACACCTGATGCGACTAAGGTGTTGATCCATTCCACTGTCCTTTCTCTCCTTGACTACTGTAATCCGCTTCTCAGTGGTCTAACGTGCTCCCAACTAGCGCCGTTACAGTCCATAATGAATGCGGCAGCGAGGCTCATCTTCCTGTCCGCCCGCACCTCCCATGCCTCACCCTTCTGTCAGTCCCTACATTGGCTTCCTATCAAAAATAGAGCTTAATTTAAAATTTTGGTTCTTGCTTTCAAATCTCTACATAATGCTGCTCCCACCTATCTATCCTCCCTTATATACAAGTATGTCCCGTCTAGGCCCTTACGATCTGCTGAAGACTTACGTCTACCTTCTGTCCGTACTCCCACCTCTGATGCTCGCCTTCAAGATTTCTCGAGGGCTGCACCGTTCCTGTGTAACTCGCTTCCCTCCTCCGTTAGATGCTCACCTAGTCTCCACTCCTTCAAAAAATCATTAAAAACCCACTTCTTCATAAAAGCGTATCCATTAAACTGTTAATAGCTCCTAACTGATTCCTCTTCTGCAACTGTCACTAGTCTAATACTATCCTTACCTTTTTGTGTCATTTTACCCCACTCCCTCTAGCATGTAAGCTCATTGAGCAGGGCCCTCAAACCCTCTGTTACTGTGTGTCCAACTTGTCTGGTTACAACTACATGTCTGTTCGTCCACCCATTGTAAAGCGCTGCGGAATTTCACGGCGCTCTATAAATATCATAATAATAATAATAATAATCATACTATTTAACAATGTCTGGATTTAACAATTCAGACAAAGCCAGAATTCTGTCCAGATATCACAATGTCAGAACAACGCTGGATGTCTGCATGTTTAAAAAATGTCACACTATGACCGAGCAGGCAAGTAGTGAAAAGAAACCCTTGGCAGCGAGAGGATCAATTATTTAACCCCTACCATCCATGAAAATTCACACTTAAAAACCTCAACTTGTCACGTTTCTTATACAGCACTGTAACTTCACAAAATACTGTCTAGGTCATACATTGGGCATATTGTTTTACTCAGAAGGTATAACTGAGTATAATTTGGGGGTTTTGTGACAGTGGTACATATTAAGTGTAAGAAATACTCAGCCAAAATGCAACATATATGTAAAAATGCCATTGCCCTCTCCCCCCTCACCACAAACATTGACATAAATTGGTGAATTGGGTGGCAAGCTTTATTATTGTTTTACTGTGGATCTCTTCATTTCCCCTGTCTCAATTCTTCTGTGTATCCTGAGGGTTATAATTTTGATGGAAGACATTGGAATTTGATGTGAAGAGCCTGATAACTACTGTCATTTTGTAAGTGTATCCAATAAAGTTACAATTTTTAATACTATACAGTTATACACTATGGTCTGTCTTTGTGCTTTGTTTTAAGCATTTATTTTCACACCAAAAAGAGACGAAGCACTTTAAGAAGACTATTTATATCCTGCCTATTAACATCTTTGTTTGTGAGTGCATATATATATATTTTTTTTTTATGATACGGTTTTTATTTATCAGAATCATTTCATACCTCTTCCTCGACATACATTGGGAGTAAGTGGGGGTAGAGCAGATGGGGCTACTGCTCCAGTAGGAGCGGATGGAGGGCTTCTTTATAATGCCCATCAGCATAGTCAATGCCCGGAATCTTTTAAATTCTGGCACATTGATTGGGGGCCCATTGCTGCTTAGCAAAAAAGTGTCGGGCTTTGAGGCACACAACTGATGGGCATATAAATTAGTTTGGGCGACAATGTTCCCCAATACATCATCGCCCACAAACACCTCCATAAACTGCTGAGGGCTAAATCCTGCGACATCCAAATTAATGCCAGGATTTGCAATGAAGGGTGGGATATCTGGCCTCTTGCAATGAGGCACTACCCACTCCTCAGCAGTTCTGCCAGCTGGAGCAGCACGTCTCCTTCTGGCAGGGGATCTAGCAGCCACAGATACAACATCACCAGATACATCACTAGCAGCAGACACTGTATCTAGTGATGATGTATCTGAGCACCTGGCAGGGTCAAAATCAGGGTCAGAGTCTGACATAGATGCGTCAGACTCCTTTGATATGATCACAATCACTTTACTTAGTGATCTGCCTCCAATATGTAGGACAAACGAAAAGAGTGTTAAAAGTCAGACTTAGAGAACACGTCTATAACATCAAAAGAGGTTTTTATAAGCACTCCCTATCAAATCACTTTAAGACCCATCCCAATAGTGACGCAACACTCCTTAAATATATTGGTATTCAAAAAGTAGAAATACCTTGGAGGGGAGGTAAACTAAACAAAATCTTAACCTACAGAGAAATGAATTGGATCTATAATTTGAAAACTTTAGCCCCTTCAGGCTTAAATGCTGGAATTAGCAAACATATTATAAATACACTTAATATCTATAAAGAAAGTTTGGATAACATATATATATATATCTTTCACCATCATTAGAATTTATTTGCATATAGCGTACAACAACATTCAAAATATGAACTGAAAACACACATCTGTTTACATATTTTTTGTGTGCATTTATATATTTTAGAATGAGATGGGTATTGATCATTATTATTTTTTTATTATTTTTAATATTATTTTAAGAATAAACAGAGAAGCCTCAGGATATATGTACAGTATATCTATGTAATTATACACGTTTTAGAGCAAGTTTTGGTCTGTTTTAACATGTATAAATAAGTCTGTTTTATTGTGTATAAATTGTTTTAGTATGCACAAATAGTTTTTTTGTATTGTTGCATTCAGGAGGATGTATAATCCACAATCTATCATTATGAGGACCTTTTTCCTATAATAAGATTTGATGTGTATAAAAATGCAAGTATCTTTAAAAATTCAAATGTTCCCGGCAAAGGTATTTAACTGCCGATCAGCACACGTAACACCTATCTTGAAAAAGCCCACCAAGAGGGACCAAACGCGTTGATTAGGTGCTCCATCATCCTGCATTTTATCTTGTTTTGCTGCTAATACTCTGCATGACAAGTTTTTATGCCAACCGGAGGCAGAATTACAAAGAGGAGAACTTTCACTGAACCCACAGCCTGCCTCAGTGCACGAGGCGAACGCTCCTTTTAGCTGCATACTGGACGGTATCCGTGAAGCAGAGGAGAGAAAAGACTGCAGCCAGATAAGCTTTTATTGTGGTCCTTAGAGATAAGCACCACATTTCTCTTCTGTAAGGGTTCCTATGTTGGGGAGGGGGATTCCATTGGTGTTTTAAGACATTAAATACAGTATTGCACTATATATATTTTCTGTCTTTTTTAAGGGATTTAAAGTCAAAGATTGTGTTCCCAAACAACACTGTGGACCTCCTGTCACTTTGGACCCTGCTATATATTTTATACTGGACTGAGATACAATTTTGATTTTCTGTTACAATCTGATTGTTACTATCAGCAATATTGATACTCTTAACACTGTATGCCATTGCTGTTTCTAATTATTATACATACATTTGTTAAGATATTTACCCCTGATTATATCTAAGGGGATTATTCACTAAGCACTGACAACATAATATCTTACTAAAAAAATTAACCCCTACAAAAATGCACATACAGCAAAATAAGCGATGCTGTGCAAGAGCCTGTGATCTATACAGTGATCACTGGCAAGACAGGGGTTAAAAGCTCTTAGAGCTTTTGGGTCTCACAAAAAAGTTCTGGTTCCAAGCTCTGGTTGGATGTCCCTAATCTGCCTCTATGATGAGGCAGGCTAGGGACACCCCCAGAAGCCACATGATGCACTGCCTTTAGAAAGGCAGCGCCATCTTGGGAGCCACATGGAAGCAATTATTTTATTTTTATTTATTTTTTAATTTTTTATATATATATATATATATATAGTTCTTTACTGCCTCGACCCCTTGAGGCACTCAGCACAGGCAGAGCATCGGAAGCCTGCCTGGCAGAAATGAAAGGTATTGCACGATGCCTCGACATCGAGGTATCGCTGCAATACTATCAGAGCGTCTGGAAACGATCACGATCGCTTCCAGCACTCAAAATATTGGACATACATGATACGTCCACGTTCGGGAAGGGGTTAAACTATATGTGGGGAATAGTAGGGGATAATATTAACACTATAAAATTATCTTTTTTTTTTAATTCTTTATTTTAGTTGTTCATCGTAGTGGTATAAAGCGGATCACATGCACTCAGTAAGCAATTAGGCGAGTAGAGTCTTACAATCATTAAGCGCTTTATGAACAATTCAACATTTTAATAAAACATGGTTAAACATCATTAGTGTGACTAACATGGTGGTGCAGGAATCTTCTTCAAGAGTGCACATGTGGCCTGTCAGGCCAAGCAGGTCCTTTCGGAGCATGGCTACATCCGCATGGATATTGCGCCTGAGGCCACCAGCATTTCCTGCATATCCGACTTGTTTACCGTCGATGCATCCGTTTTGGGAGCAGTAGGTGCAGTGGGTGAAGTTGGTGCCCATGGATCGGGTGCCCAAGGTCTGGTCATGGAGAAGTCGGAGATCTCTCCTAGGTAGTGTGACAGCTGGGGCTGTGAGGCCCCATGTGCCTGTCGCCATATATCCCCTATGGTTGCTCCCATTCTCAGTTTGTCCACCTTTTGTTTCTTGGTCTTTCGACCCATGACTGTTGGAGCTAGTTAGGGGGTCTCTGGGGACCGTTATTTTAGGGTAAATACTCTGTATTTTGATGCAGTTAGGCCTTGTGCACGGACCTCTCTTTTAATCATTTTTTTTTCCTTTTTCTGTATTATGACAAATTTATCAATAAAGAATATTGAAAAAAAACTATATATGTGGACCTCAAGCCGGGATATCGGCCTCTAGTCATGCTAGGTCACAGGACCAGTCGAGCCGTGAGCCCCCCAGGACGGTGCAATCCGCACAAGAGGGTTTGCAGGCTATATGGAAGTCGGTCTGTTGCCATTTGTAGTAAATTTCTGAGGATTTTTAGGGGTTATTTAATGGCAAAATCCCTCTGTTATTTAGGAGCTTGAAAGAAATGTGTCCAGCCATCTTTTCGTCTGAGGCACCATAAATTCAGAATATTCTATTTATTATTAATAATGGTCCATTGTTACATGGACAGTCTCAGCTGTACACTAACATGTCTGTATATGTCTCTCCATTTAGATCTTAGAATGTCCCTGATATACTAAGTAATATAGACTAGAGACATGCTAGGTTGCAATCTAGGCCCATCTCGATGTAAAATCTTGTCGTTACGTATCCATGAAAGGTCAGTGCTAATTAAATATAGTATCTTTCAATCAGGAGATATTGCTATCCATTCATTTTTCTAACATTTCTAAAAAAGAGTTGAGCATCTTAATCGGAGCCTTGGAAAAATCAACAAAAACTAATATTAAGGAGGCCTCAAGAAGTTCTGCTCAGTTAAACAAGGCACAGCATTAGCTGGTTTGGTGAGAGTTTTAATTTCTTTCTTGAGGCATTATCACCCTGGAGTCAATTACTGAGATTCAGCAATTTAAAATACCTGTTCTTGCAAAATTCAGTATGTCATCCCTTCCCTAAATCTGTCTAACTTTTTAGGCCCCATATAGGGGGGTGGGGGGGGCTGCAGCACTTTGGGTGGACTCGGGTGCAAGCACCGGGGGACCCAAACCTTGAGCTGTGTCAGGGGCCCCACAATTTCTGATGGCAGCCCTGGTGTAGGGAATAGTGAGCCCAGTCTCCTTTCCCCAGCGGCAGAGTGTTCTATCGAGAGAGGAGCCTGTTACCCCCTCTCCCCAGCGACAGCTTAACGTGCCAGGGGGAGACAGTAAGCCCCACAACGGTGCAGATGGGACCGTGGTCTCTGCACTTACCACATAGGGGGTAGAGACGGTCACTCCTGCCCCCCAACGACCGGGCTGTTTAGCCAAAGGGGAGACAGTCGGTCTCGCCCTCCGGCAGCAGAGCTGTGCATCTAAAGGGGAGACAGTCGGTCTCCAGCAGAAGAGCTGTGCAGCTAAAGGGGAGACAGTCGGTCTCCAGCAGCAGAGCGGTGTATTTAAAGGGGAGACAGTCGGTCTCCAGCAACCAGGCTTCAACCAGACTACTCCCGTGGTAGTGCTGGCATCAGGGCAGAGTACCGCTGGTCTCTGCCCACTCAGCAACCCACCAAGGCAGCCTACCAATCCCCCACACAGCCGTGGTGAGGCACCTGGACATGGACAAGTTTCTCCTCTACCCAGGTGTAGTAACCAGTTATTGTGGGTGGGCTATACTGCTGTTTCTGTTTTGTGGGTGGGCTGCTGGACTAACAAGGGCACTGACCGGCAGGAGGTCAGATACCCTGTTAGTCTGGTTGGAAAAGGGGAGAGATGTGACGAGACCAATCTCGCCACATTGCATTGGAGAAGCCTGGTTGCTCGCCTGCTGCCTTTGGACTATGGCCCCCCTGTTAAAAGACATCTTTTCGCCTGGAGAAAAGCTGTATTCGTGCTTTTCTGCCAGTTGTTCGGTAGATTCAATCTACCGAACAACCGCACGAATAAATAGACCACCTGGGAGTGTGCCGGCAATTAACCTCCCTGAAGCTGCGGTTAACCGAATGGGTGGCCGCCATTCGTATCCCGAACACGAGGTCGCGGCCATTTTAAACATACGAATGCACAGCGGTGTTCGCCCCTATTTTCATAGAACTAAAATCGGACACAGTTTTGCGCGAACACCGCTGAAGCCGCCGACCTCCCTTTTTATTCGGTGGAAGTGCACGAACGGCCCGGTGTTCGGTAGTTTTGGTTGAATGTGTTATATCCCAGATAGGAATCCCATGGAGCCCATTCGTATGAAACTGACTGTAAAGACTTTGGCTCCATGGCGATTAAACTGTATTCGTGTGGTCTGAGCGCCGTTCGCTTAATAATCTGCGCTCAGACCTGAACTATCTGGGGATATGTTATCTCTGGAAAGGGGGCCGATCGCCTAAACGGTTTTTACCCCTTTTGTGCAAAATGGTCCGTTACATGCAGTATCCCCTAAATGAGGCAGAGACGGGAAGAAGTCGATAACCTAAGGAAAGAACCATAATTGACAAATGGGTGGGCGGTCTGAAGAGCAAATGATGCTCCAAATTGATAACCTGTAAAAGAAAATGATTTGATAAAGACATAAGGAAATTGATGTTAGCAAGACCTCGTGAGTACCACCGTCTACCCCATTTACAGGTCCCATGGCGTTCCAGAAAGCCACAGGACCAAATATCCGCAGATGGAAAATGTAGTGTTAAACCATGCAATCATATTTAGGGAAATCTCAAAATATGATTGTACATGACACAAATATGTTTGTAAGCAAAACCATAGACTGTGTGGCCCAAGGCGTATCGTCTATCAAAACTCATCTAAAATGCCACATTAAATGTAATATCTGTATGGACGGTCTTTTACAGTAAAACTGATCATAATCCGCTCATTTGGCTCAACCGAGTAGCCGGAGACAACCCTAGACTACTAATATGGAGCTTGGCACTGCAGCCCTATAATTTTACTATGCAATACCGGTAAAGGAAGCAGAACACCAATGCTGATGTGTTGTCCCGGCAAACGGAACTGGAAAAATAAAAACTACTATCTGGACATCCCCAAGCCGACCTGTTAGGGTTTAGGCAGATATGCTGTCCCATGGAACTAAGCGGGAGCTATGTGACAAAACCAGAGATTTTGCCCAAGTCTAACTATTCCTTGTTTGCCTAGTCCCATTCGTTTATTTCTTTGTTCTCCATGTATTTCATCTGTTGGTTCGTCTGAATAAAAACTACCAAACCCCCAGACAACCCCCAAGTGAAGTGTGCCGCCAATTGACACAGGCTCGTAGTTAAACACTGTGAAACCGCCGAACATATGGGGGGTCGTCATTCTTATGCACAAACACGTGCCAGCGGCAATCTTTTCTGTCGAACAAAGCAGCGGTGTCTTGTCGAGTGCATGGAACTATTTTCGGACACTCGACGGCACAAACCCCGCCAAGACTTACACTTGGGACCATACACTTGTAATTTCGTACAAAACTACCTAACAGAGCAGCATTCTCCAGGGAAATATCATAAACTAAGTGATGAACCAGCAAAGTTGACACTTTGTATGTTTTACAAGTCCTGAACTAGACCGGCTACACAGCTACAAACTCTGGAACTCTTTTGGGCAGACGCCTCATGTGCAGCCGGCTAACTTTGACTTCAATGAAAATCCCGAACCCCTGAACCAATCTGGGTGATATTTGGATATGTTTGTCACCCAGATCGGGGCTATCAGGGGATACCACTTTTGTGTTGTTTAGGGGTACTTTCGGGGTACCAGTAAAATATTGTACTTTTGTGCTGGGAGATAATTGAGTTAGATAAGCCCAGCGCTCAATTATCTCCCCAAGCACATAAGAGGGAGTTTTCAACTGTAAAAGGGGAGTGTTGTAAAATTGTAAAAACATGTTGATTGGTGTAACAGCTTTGTCATCCTGTGCCCAACAAGGTCCAGGGTGTGTACCCCTTGCATGGGGAATTGTCATAAAAGGCTAGCCTGTGGCATACATTAAACAGTTCGTTTTACCCCTTCATGAAGTCTCGACTCGTGTTTGGGGGATTGAGAGCTATAATCACTCATTTGCTCTATTTCATTTGGGATTTCGGGAGAAGCTGCAAGGATCTCTCCTACAGGGATACAAGGATATGTTACACTCATGTTACACTAATATTAAGGAGGCCTCAAGAAGTTCTGCTCAGTTAAACAAGGCACAGCATTAGCTGGTTTGGTGAGAGTTTTAATTTCTTTCTTGAGGCATTATCACCCTGGAGTCAATTACTGAGATTCAGCAATTTAAAATACCTGTTTTTGCAAAATTCAGTATGTCATCCCTTCCCTAAAGCTACTAACCCTACTAAACAAGGATAATGTTCCTACCGAACCAGTCCTACACCATTCCAGTATATCTGCTGGCAGGCCCGGACTGGCTATCCGAGCGCCGGCCCTGCTGTGTGTCTCCATGGGCCGGTGGGGAGATCAAAGATCTCCCTCACCGGCCCAGAGACACTTCCAGGCGGCCGCTTGCTGGGGTGTGAGGGAGGGAGGGAGGAGAGGACCGGCAGAGCTCTATCCAGCAGCTCCGCCGGGTCCTCTCGCGGGATTCTGAGCGTTGCCGCGGTTACCGCGGCAACGCTCAGATCTCGCGAGAGTGAACTCTAGCCTACAGGCTAGAGTTCACGCTCACCACTAGGACCACCAGGGATCAGGCAGCATGGCTCTCCTCCCTGGCAGAACGGCTCCCCCCCGTCCCAGGCAAAACGGTCCCCCCCCCCTCCCAGGATAAAGGTAAGAAGGGAGGGGGGGGATATAACTTTTTTTAAAATTATTATTATTAATTAAAAAAAAAATAATTTAAATAAAAAAAAAATCACACTCACACACACACAGCACCCCCAGACACACACAGCGCACTCAGGCACACAGCACCCTCGCTCACACACACACACACATATATATATATATATATATATATATATATATATATATATATATATATATATATATATATATATATATATATATATATATATATATATATTTACAGATATATATATATATAATATATAAAATAACCCTCAGTGAGTTAACAGACAAAGAAAATTAGAATGTGACGGCAGATAACAACACCCTCACACACAGCACCCCTCTTACATACACACACACTGCGCCCCTCACACATACAATACGTCCAAATATATATATGTATGTATATATATATATATATATATATATACACACACACACACACACACACACACACTACAGCACTACATACATTACGCTCCAGAAACACGCTAGATCCCTTACCTTATAATCACTCTTAATTCATTTCCTGCTGCTCTATTACATTGTCTGCCTTCCTTTAAGTCATCAGAAATAATCACCCCTAAATCCCTTTCCTCATATGTTAAGGGTAGGACTCTATCAAATATTCTGTACTCTGCCCTTGGGTTTTTACGTCCAAGATGCATTATCTTGCACTTATCCACATTAAATGTCAGTTGCCACAATTCTGACCATTTTTAGTTTACCTAAATCATTTGTCATTTGGCTTATCCCTCCTGGAACATCAACCCTGTTACATATCTTAGTATCATCAGCAAAAAGACATACCTTACCATCAAGACCTTCTGCAATATCACTAATAAAAATATTAAAGAGAATGGGTCCAAGTATAGATCCCTGAGGTACCCCACTGGTGACAAGCCCATGCTTCGAATATACTCCATTGACTACAACCCTCTGTTGCCTGTCACTCAGCCACTGCCTTACCCATTCAACAATGTTTGAATCCAAACTTAAAGATTGCAGTTTATTGATAAGCCTTCTATGTGCAACAGTGTCAAAAGCCTTACTGAAATCTAGGTAAGCAATGTCTACTGCACCACCCTGATCTATAATTTTAGTTACCCAATCAAAAAAATTAAGAAGATTAGTTTGGCATGATCTCCCTGAAGTAAACCCATGTTGTTTCTGATCTTGAAATCCATGTGTTTTTAGATGTTCATCAATCCTATCCTTTAACATGGTTTCCATCACTTTCCCCACTACTGAAGTAAGGCTTACTGACCTATAGTTGCCCGACTCCTCCCTACTACCTTTCTTGTGAATGGGCACAACATTCACTAACTTCCAATCTTCTGGGACTACTCCTTTTAACAATGATTGGTTAAATAAATCTGTTAATGGTTTTGCTAGTACACCACTAAGCTCTTTTAATAGCTTTGGGTGTATTCCATCAGGTTCCATTGACTTATTTGCCTTTACTTTTGACAGTTGAAATAGAACCTCTTCCTCTGTAAACTCACGTGTAATAAATGACTAATTTATCCTTTTTCTCAACTGAGGTCCCTTTACTTCATTTTCATCTGTAAATACAGAACAAAAATATTAATTGAGGCAGTCAGCTAGACCTTTATCCTCTTCTACATACCTTCCTTCTTTTGTTTTTAATCTAACTAACCCTTGTTTTACTTTCCTTTTCTCATTTATGTATCTAAAAAATGTTTTGTCCCTTTTTTTTACTGACTGTGGTATTTTCTCTTCTGTGTGTGATTTGGAAGCTCTTGTAACTTGCTTAACCTCTAAACAGTTAGTATGTCCAGCTTCTTCTCCCATATGTCCAGCAAAGAGAGATTGGATAACACAGCGGATACTTTGGTTATACACCTGTAAATCAGCACATAAATGCAACCAAGGCCTGATATCCTAGAGATCTGGAGACCAATCCAATTATGTTACTCAAGATTTTCTAGTAGCTAAACTAGATGCTCAATTGGCCTCTATTACTATGCAAACACCAAATAGCTTTATTGCAATTAAAACTGAGCTGGCAGATCTAAGTATAAAATAACCTCTGAAAATTACCAAGATGGATGAACAACTTACCACACTGCAAGGAGCACTACATCCCCTCTTCGTTATGGGGGCGATCCTAAGGTTTGTCGTGGTTTCCTAAACCAAGTGAGCATTAATTTCGAGCTCCATCCTAGAGCTTATCCGACAGACAGTTCGAAAATTGGTTATATTATAACACTCTTAGTGGATAGTGCTTTAGCTATCCCATAGTGTTCAACTATGCAGAGTTTGTCGCTGCCTTTAGGAGAACTTTTGATCCCCTAGGGCGACGAACGAATGCTGTTAAAACTCTTTTACGTATGAGACAGGGTTCTCGTTCCTTGGTCGATTATGCCTTAGATTTTCGTACACATGCTGCCGAAGTGAGATTGAATGAGCAGGCATTTGTAGATGTGTTCTTGAATGGCCTCTCTGATAAACTATTGGATGAGGTAGCTACCAGAGATCTACCTAATGTATTAGAGGAGTTAATCACCTATTTGATGAACATCTCAGACATAGACAAAACACCAGGGAAAGACCTAGGCATGTGCCAGCGCGTATAGCTTTAACCTTCCTTGCTTCGGAGACAACCGCTGTCACCCTCCCTGAACCAATGCAATTGGGAGCCACGCGGTTGTCCGAAGCCGAGAAACAATATCGACGAAGGGAGGGACTATATTGTGGGAAGAAGGGGCATTCTCACCTAGCTTGCCCTAGCAGGCAGGAAAACTCCAGCACCTAAGCCCTCCAGGAGGACAGGCCTTGGGTGTAATGTGTATGTCCTCCTTCAATGACAAAAAAGATCTTAAGCTTCTTCTACCAGTTGTTATAGAATGGGGGAAAAAGAAGATTCTGGGGCTGCCGAGAATTTTGTCGATCTCAGCTTCGGTCAGAAACATGCTCTCCCCTTTCAAAATAGATCAACACCCTTGGCCGTTGAGGCCATAGATGGTAGTCCACTGTCAATTCCTTTTATTACTCAAGAGACAAACCCCAAAGTCTTGACTGTAGGTTCCTTACATCATGAAATTATAACCCTACAGCAGATAACTTCTCCCACTTTTCTGGTCATTCTTGGCTTTCCCTGGCTCTCTAAGCACAATCCTTTATTAGACTGGGAGAAAAAAGATATTATAAAATGGGGCGAGTCATGTTTTATAGGGTGTATCACTCAAGTGAAGCCAGTAGGCCTATGATGAAACCTTTAACTACCCAAATACCAAAGCAATATATGGATCTCAAGGCAGAATTTGAACAAAGGGAGGCGGAAAAATGATGAAACCTTTAACTACCCAAATACCAAAGCAATATATGGATCTCAAGGCAGAATTTGAACAAAGGGAGGCGGAAATACCACCCCATCATTCATATGACTGTGCTATCGACTTGCAACCTAGTACTATGCCTCCTAAGGGTACTGTATATCCCCTCAACAAAAATAAAATACTAGAGGAGTACATCACAGAGAATTTAAGAAAAGGCTTTATTAATAAATCTTCCTCACCGGGTGGGGCTGGTTTCTTTTTCGTTTCAAAGAAGGAGGGGGATTTAAGACCTTGTATTGATTATCGAGGGTTGAACAAGATAACCATACGTAATGCCTACCCTATACCTTTAATAACCGAACTCTTCAACAGGTTAAAAGGGGCTACTGTATTTACCAAGTTGGATTTAATGGGGGCATACAATTTAGTCAGAATCAAGAAAGGAGATGAATGGAAGACTGCTGGACTTAAAGCCATCCAACGTTTTCTAGGTTTCGCCAATTATTACAGGAAATTCATAAAGGGGTTTTCCTCTATTACCGCTCCTATTACCTCTATGATTAAAAAAAGGAAGGAATCATACGGAATGGGGTCTGGAAGCTAGGGATGCTTTTGAGAAGTTAAAAAATACTTTTTCATCGGCACCCATATTGTAACAGTCACCAGGGGACTTATGGAACAGTTTACCAGGAGTTGGAGCCCAGTTGCAGGAGATGGCACAGGAAGCAGGAACCGGGAGCAGGAAAAGCAAACAAAAAAGCAGGCTTGCAGCAGACAGAAGTAAACGATTAATCTGGATCTAGGTCAGGAAGCAGGCTGTAGCAGTTGTCCAAGGAATCAGGAAGCATGCAAAATTCAAAACACAGTACTGATTAAGGGAAAATCCAAAGGCAAGGTCAGGCGAGAAGCAGACGTCAGGGCTGGCAGCCTAGTAACAAAGTCGGTAAATCGGGCAGAGGTCAGAGTCCAGGAAATCAGTCACCAGCAAATCAAAGATCCGTCAGGAAACACCAAGCAGGCAAAATGACCAGATCCTAGGTTTCAGGCAGGGCTGGCTTTTACAGCCTGCTAATTAGATGCAGCTGACCCTAATTGGAAAAGGGCTGCAGGTGGATCAGTGCTGCTTAATCCAGGCAAGGGGGTCAGGATAATGCAAACATAAACTGGACCACACGGCAGAGAACCCGACTGTGCTGCTGGAGCTGTGAGCTCAAACCCAGCCAGGTCTATCAAAGAGGCCCCCACGCCTTGTTGTCTTCAGGGCTCGGGCTGTGCTGTGACACACACTATAAAAAGGCACCTTTTTCATTTGTCCAGTGCCCTATTGTGGTTTTTGATAGTTCCCTTTAGTGCTCTTGAAGTCCTTTATAGTATTACTGGTGTTTGACTTTTGGCTTTTCATTCTATTTCCTGATTTTGGCTTGGTAATTAGTGATGTCGCGAATACAAAATTTTCGGTTCGCGAATGGCGAACGCGAACTTCTGCAAATGTTCGGGAACCGGCGAACAGGGCGAACCGCCATAGACTTCAATGGGTAGGCGAATTTTAAAACACACAGGGACTCTTTCTGGCCACAATAGGGATGGAAAAGTTGTTTCAAGGGGACTAACACCTGGACTGTGGCATGCCGGAGGGGGATCCATGGCAAAACTCCCATGGAAAATTACACAGTTGATGCAGAGTCTGGTCTTAATCCATAAAGGGCAGAAATCACCTAACATTCCTAAATCACAATGGATATGGATTGACACCTGACATATGACATATTGACACCTTGACATATGGATTGACACCTGTCCTCAGAGCCCCTGATGCACACGGACACAGAGCAGAATAGTGACTGGTCCCCCTACATAGGGTCACTTGGCAGATATGGATTGACACCTGTCCTCAGAGACCATGATACACACTGACACAGAGCAGAATAGGGACTGTTCCCCTACATAGGGTCACTTGGCAGATATGGATTGACACCTGTCCTCAGAGACCATGATACACACTGACACAGAGCAGAATAGAGACTGTTCCCCCTACATAGGGTCACTTGGCAGATATGGATTGACACCTGTCCTCAGAGACCATGATACACACTGACACAGAGCAGAATAGGGACTGTTCCTCCTACATAGGGTCACTTGGCAGATATGGATTGACACCTGTCCTCAGAGCCCCTGATACACACTGACACAGATCAGAATAGGGAATGTTACCCCAACATAGGGTCACTTGGCAGATATGGATTGACACCTGTCCTCAGAGACCATGATACACACTGACACAGAGCAGAATAGAGACTGTTCCCCCTACATAGGGTCACTTGGCAGATATGGATTGACACCTGTCCTAAGGATCCCTGATACACACTGACACAGAGCAGAATATGGACTGTTCCTCCTACATGGGGTCACTTGGCAGATATGGATTGACACCTGTCCTCAGAGACCATGATACACACTGACACAGAGCAGAATAGAGACTGTTCCCCTACATAGGGTCACTTGGCAGATATGGATTGACACCTGTCCTCAGAGATCATGATACACACTGACACAGAGCAGAATAGGGACTGTTCCCCCTACATAGGGTCACTTGGAAGATATGGATTGACACCTGTCCTCAGAGCCCCTGATACACACTGACACAGAGCAGAATAGGGACTGTTCCTCCTACATAGGGTCACTTGGCAGATATGGATTGACACCTGTCCTCAGAGACCATGATACACACTGACACAGAGCAGAATAGAGACTGTTCCCCCTACATAGGGTCACTTGGCAGATATGGATTGACACTGTCCACAAGGACAAGCTGCAGGCTTCCTGGCAGGGCCCATACAAGGTGGTGGAGCAGGTTTGTGATACCACCTTTGTGATCGGTGCGGTCACAGGCACGGGAGGCAAGCGCATGCTCCATGTGAACATGCTCAAGCCATACCACGAGCGCACGGAAGAGGTAACCGCGATCTGTGCACCTGCCACTGAAGATTATGATAATTTGCCACTCCCAGATCTCCTAGACCTAGAGGGCCAGAGCGGAGACCTGGGAGAAGTACAGTTAGGAGAATGGTTAGACCCCCAGGAGCGAACCCAGGTCCAAAGACTAATCCAGGACAAGGGGGCCACGTTTTCCAACCTACCTGGGTACAGTCCGTTAACCACTCACAAAGTTGAAACCCTAGACCAGACCCCCCTTCGCCAAACCGCCTATCGCATACCCGAAGCAGTTAAAGAAAATATTCAGAAAGAAATTGAGGAAATGATGCAGTTAGGGGTGATAGAACACTCTGACAGCCCCTGGGCCTCCCCGGTAGTACTAGTACCGAAACGGGACGGCACGACCCGTTTCTGTGTAGACTACCGGAGGCTAAACGATAAAACAACCTCAGACGCCTCGTCTATGCCCCGGATAGACGAGCTCCTAGACAAAATGGCCAGAGGCCAGTACCTCACCACAATAGATCTGTGCAAGGGGTACTGGCAAATTCCATTAGCCGAGGACGCCATCCACAAGTCAGCATTTGTCACCTCGTTTGGCCTGTATCAGTTTAAGGCCATGCCATTCGGGATGAAGAATGCCCCGGCTAACTTTCAGAGGATGGTAGATCGGCTACTGGATGGGTTTCAGGAGTATGCCTGCGCCTACTTGGATGATATAGCCATTTTTAGCTGCTCCTGGCCCTAACACCTGACCCACATAGGAGCCGTACTAGACCGGATTAGGGAGGCCGTACTGACCCTAAAGCCCAGTAAGTGCCATATAGGAACGCGTAAAAACCTCTCCAAGATAGTAGTATGGGCCCCAGAGTGTGAACAGGCCTTCCAACAGCTCAAGACGGCGCTCATTAAATCATCTGTACTTTCTGCTCCTGATCCAACTAAACACTTTCTCGTCCATACAGACGCTTCTATGTTTGGATTGGGAGCAGTACTGAGCCAAGTCGGAGCAGATGGCGGCGAGCAACCCGGGGCTTATCTTGCCTAGGGAAGTAGATACACTGCCATTGAAAAGGAGTGCCTGGCGGTGGTGTGGGCCCTCAAAAAACTGCAACCTTACTTGTATGGACAACGGTTTACCTTACTCACAGATCACAACAAATTTGGGGAACTGCGCGTGCAATCTAATGTGCCACCAGATAGGAGTGGTGTGTTAAGTAGTACTATTCTTATCAGTTTAATCCCTGTTACGTCCCCTATCCATGGATGTGAAGCAAGATGCAGCAGCAGAAGAGGACTCAGCCGAGGTGGTTATGGATGAGGATGGAGTAGGAGGAGTAGAGGAGGTGGCAGCAGGCCTGCCTGAAAGTCATGGCGGTGTCACCAACTCCTCTGCAGAGCCACGCATTCCATGCTTGGCAGCCGTCAGCAGGTTTGCCCAATGCGCAGTGTAAGTGATATACCTGCCCTGACCATGCTTTGCAGACCAGGTATCAGTGGTCAGATGGACCCTTGCTCCAACACTGTGTGCCAGACATGCCATTATTTCCTTTTGCACAATCGAGTACAGGTTGGGGATTGCCTTTTGTGAAAAGAAATTTCGTCCGGGTACCAGTGAGTGAGTGGTGGCACTGGGCACAGTATCCACTGTGAGCATGACACACCCGCTGGCAGACAACTAACTGTTATTCAATCTATAACAGTGAAAAAAGATTTTTTCTTTGTAAAAGCACGCTATAGAGACACCAGATATGAGTGGCAAAGTACACGGGCAAAGGTCTGCAGAGCACACGCTGAAGGAGGCCTGACACCCGCTTTAAGGACACTGACTGCTATTAGCTTACACTGAAAAACTTTTTTTCTTTGTAAAAGCACGCTATAGAGACACCAGATATGAGTGGCAAAGTACACGGGCAAAGGTCTGCAGAGCACACGCTGAAGGAGGCCTGACACCGCTTTAAGGACACTGACTGCTATTAGCTTACACTGAAAAACTTTTTTTCTTTGTAAAAGCACGCTATAGAGACACCAGATATGAGTGGCAAAGTACACGGGCAGAGGTCTGCAGAGCACACGCTGAAGGAGGCCTGACACCTGCTTTAAGGACACTGACTGCTATTAGCTTACACTGAAAACTTTTTTTCTTTGTAAAAGCATGCTATAGAGACACCAGATATGAGTGGCAAAGTACACGGGCAGAGGTCTGCAGAGCACACGCTGAAGGAGGCCTGACACCCGCTTTAAGGACACTGACTGCTATTAGCTTACACTGAAAAACTTTTTTTCTTTGTAAAAGCACGCTATAGAGACACCAGATATGAGTGGCAAAGTACACGGGCAGAGGTCTGCAGAGCACACGCTGAAGGAGGCCTGACACCCAGACGCTTGCAGACAACTAACTGCTATTCAATCTATTACAGTGAAAAAAAATTTTTTCTTTTTAAATGTCAAGCTTAAGCTATTGTGACACCAGATATGAGTCGTGGCACTGGGCAAATGGGCACAGTATCCACTGTGAGCCTGACACACCCGCTTTAAGGACACTGACTGCTATTCAATCTATAACAGTGAAAAAAGTTTTTTGTTTTTAAATGCAAGCTATTGTGACACCAGTGAGTGAGTGGTGGCACTGGGCACAGTATCCACTGTGAGCCTGACACACCAGCTTTAAGGACACTGAGTGCTATTCAATCTATAACAGTGAAAAAAGTTTTTTGTTTTTAAATGCAAGCTATTGTGACACCAGATATGAGTGGTGGCACTGACTGGGCAAATGGGCACAGTATCCACTGTGAGCCTGACACAGAAGCTGGCAACAGTGGCAGACAACTAACTGCTATTCAATCTTTAACAGTGAAAAAAGTTTTTTGTTTTTAAATGCAAGCTATTGTGACACCAGTGAGTGAGTGGTGGCACTGGGCACAGTATCCACTGTGAGCCTGACACACCGCTTTAAGGACACTGACTGCTATTCAATCTATAACAGTGAAAAAAGTTTTTTGTTTTTAAATGCAAGCTATTGTGACACCAGATATGAGTGGTGGCACTGACTGGGCAAATGAGCACAGTATCCACTGTGAGCCTGACACAGAAGCTGGCAGCAGTGGCAGACAACTAACTGCTATTCAATCTATAACAGTGAAAAAAGTTTTTTGTTTTTAAATACAAGCTATTGTGACACCAGATGTAATTGGTGGCACTGACTGGGGAAATGGGCACAGTATGCACTGTGAGCCTGACACAGAAGCTGGCAGCAGTGGCAGACAACTGACTGCTATTCAATCTATAACAGTGAAAAAAGTTTTTTGTTTTTAAATCCAAGCTATTGTGACACCAGATGTAATTGGTGGCACTGACTGGGGAAATGGGCACAGTATGCACTGTGAGCCTGACAAAGAAGCTGGCAGCAGTGGCAGACAACTGACTGCTATTCAATCTATAACAGTGAAAAAAGTTTTTTTTTTTTAAATGCAGGCTATTGTGAGACCAGTGAGTGAGTGGTGGCACTGGGCACAGTATCCACTGTGAGCCTGACACACCCGCTTTAAGGACACTGACTGCTATTCAATCTATAACAGTGAAAAAAGTTTTTTGTTTTTAAATGCAAGCTATTGTGACACCAGATATGAGTGGTGGCACTGACTGGGCAAATGGGCACAGTATCCATTGTGAGCCTGACACAGAAGCTGGCAGCAGTGGCAGACAACTAACTGCAATTACATTACACAATAAAAAAAAAAAAAAGCAGACTGATGTTCTAGCCCTAAAAAGGGCTTTTTGGGGTGCTGTCCTTACAGCAGAGATCAGATGAGTCCTTCAGGACTGTAGTGGACACTGTATACCCTAACCTAGCTATGCATTTCCCTATCTAATCAACAGCAGCTACACTTTCCCTCCTCTCACTAAGCATGCAGCTTGAGAATGAATCTAAAATGGATGCTGTCCAGTAGGTGGGAGGGTCTGCTAGGGAGGGTGTGCTGCTAATTGGCTGGAATGTATCTGCTGACTGTGAGGTACAGGGTCAAGGTTTACTCAATGATGACGAATAGGGGGCGGATCGAACCGCGCATGTGTTCACCATCCGTGGCGGACGCGAACACGCTATGTTCGCCAGGAACTGTTCGGTGCATCACTATTGGTAATTCTCGTGTACCTGCTTTCCGTACTGCCCTGACTCTTGGCTATTCCTTTGACTACTCCTTGGTGTTTAAGTCCAGCCATTCTAAGGTATACGTCACTTTCTAATTTACAGTCTGCGTGTAGGGGTCACTGCCGTGACAATAGGGCCAGGCGTGAGGTCGGTCAAATTCTGACTTCCAGGACAATCCTGAACCCCTAAACCGATTTGGATGATTTTTGGATGAGTTGGCCACCCAGATCGGTGCTATTAGGGGATGTAACATTTAGCAGGGTTTATGTATTTTTAAGGTACTTTTGGGGTGTTTGGGAAATGTGTGTTTTTTGTGCCTGGAGATAATTGAGTTTTGTACAGTCCCCAACTCAATTATCTCCCACGCACAGGGGAGGGATTATCTTGTTTTGTATGGCAGTGTCCCTGACCTGAAAGCCAATGTAATCATGTGTATGCTTTTACTGTAGTCTACTCTCAGGTCCAGGGGGGAGTGCCCCTTGCATTGGGACCTGCACATAAGGGCTGCCAATAAACATATTCCAGCTTGTACTCCCAGAACTATGTGTTGTCTGGTTACTGGGAGGGGAAAGGGCTAACTGTTCCAGTGTGGAGAATTCAACAGGAAAAGTCCTTGTAAAGACCATGGAAAGCAGCATGAATATACACTTTTAACGTAGGAGATCCCTTCTCCACTGAATCCAATAAGGGGACAAAGTGTATCTAACTTTAAGTCCCCCCTAACTAGCTAAACAGACAATAAATCCATATATAGACTCACTGTGAGTCTCCCTGACTTTTATCAGTGCAATTCCTGCGGATCCTCATTAATTGTGCTTTTGGAATATTTTTTAACCATGGTGAGAAATGACAACTGTTTAAAAAAATATAATTATTTACATCCACAGATTTAAAAAATGTTTTTGTTTTAATAGAATTATTTTCTATAAAAATCGTGAGGACTAAAAAATTTACGCTCTCTTTGCTGTATTCAGTTGTTAGTTTCACTCCCCACTCATTTGTGTTTAAAAAGGTTAAAAATGACTCCAAAGGTCCTCTGTCCCATTCCAGATAAAAAATATGTCATCTATGTATCGTTTATAGGATACCAGGTTCGCTCTCCAGGTGGCATTATGGTTTATATGTTCTTCTTCCCAGAATGCCATAAAAAGATTGGCATAACTGGGAGCGAACCTGGTTCCTATAGCGTTACCGACTTTCTGTAAGAAAAATTCATTATTGAACCAAAAATAGTTATTTTGTAAAATAAGCTCTATTCCTTCTGTTATAAAATTAATTTGTTCCTCAGGATAAAGTTTGTCTTTCTTTAGGAAAAATTGTGTTGCTTCTATACCTTTGTCATGTGAGATAATTGTGTAAAGAGAACTGACATCTGCAGTGACTAAAATATAATTTGGGTCCCATTGGATTTCTTGTAAAATCTGAATAATATTTAAAGTATCCTTAAGGTAGTTAGGGGTTTGTTGAACAATGGGTTGTAGACATTTGTCCCGGTATTCCGATAGTCTACTTGATATAGAGTCAATACCTGAGACTATCGGTCTGCTTGAAGGATTGGTCAAATTTTTATGGATTTTGGGGAGGTGGTAGAATACCGTGATTTTTGGTTTTGTAATGTTAAGATATTTATACTCCCTATCATTTAGTATTTCTATCTCCTTTCCCTTTTGTAGTAGATTATCAAATTTCTTCCTAATGTGAAGTGTAGGGTCTCCGGACAGCTTTTGATATGTTGTTACATCTTCCACCAATCTAAGGCCTTCTCGTAAGTAGTCCTCTGTTTTCATGACTACAATCCCCCCTCCTTTATCTGGAAGCTGGATCCTGGTCTTGGGTTCAGAATGGGTGGAGGGTGACGACTTCCCAGCCAAGCTGTAATGCTAGGCGTGGGGACTGTGGTGCTGATGGTGTCTGGTGGAGTGCTTGGAGTTATCGGTGAGCACTAGGAGCATCCGTCGGCAGAGGTACCCAACTGGTGTACAGGAAGCTCCGTTACAGGGGACAGTTCCCATACCCACTTCTCGACAGGGAACAGTGTAAGAAACTTATAAATCCCCCTCTTCCACAGAGCTAGCTCTCTCTCATCCAGATCTCAAGAAATCCTGAGTCTATACTAAATCTGGTACAGAGGCAAACGGACGATCCTGGGCCTCTCACCAGGGCCGGACTGGGAATGAAAAGCAGCCCTGGAAAAAAATTCCATACCAGCCCCGTAATGCATCACGCCAGCATAGTGCGCAGATATGGAAGCGGGAAAAAAACTGAAAACTAGCACTCAAACATGAAAGAAAGCACTTATAGGGCTTCAAAATAAAGCAGAGAAGATTTATTGTAAGCAGACGCAGATGTGCATTTGCATATAATCCAGTAGCCCCCACATGTGTCCTATTAGCCCTCTCTCCCAGTCCTCCATGTGTCCCTATGCCCCCTCTCAACCTATCCATGTGTCTAGGGTGACCAGATTTTGAAAATATAAAAATTGGACACCCATTAACGATACAAAAATTGCTAAAAAAAAAACAAAACAAAACAGAGAAATACATAAGTTTTTAATCTCTTCTTGGCCAGAAGTGGCTGTTACTGTTCATCCCCTTCCTGGTACTCAAATGAGTGTCTTTTCATTTACATTTTGTAGGAGCATGATCATCAGAGCACACACATACCCTAGACCAGGGCCACCGTAACAGCATAATAGTCCACTGGGCAAACCAATGCACTGGGACCCTGACTATGCAACCACTCAAAGAAATAAAAATATAAATTATCAATAAAATTAGGCTTATATTTATTGGTACCTCCAACAAATACAATACTTACACACAGAGACAGACTGCTAAATACACACAAACCGCAAAAAACACACACAGACTGCTGAATATATACACTGGCTGCTGAATACACACATATAGAGACTGCGGAATATACACACAGATTGGTGATTACACGCGCACAGACTGGTGAATACATGCACACACACAGACAACAGTGAGGGGTGCAGTGTGTGTGTTCAGTGTGTGGGGAGTGCAGTGTGTGTAGGGGTTCAGTGTGTGGGGGGTTCCGTGTGTATTTGGAGGGGGTGCAGTGTGTGTAGCGGTTTAGTGTGTGTGTGTGTGTGTGTGTGTGGAGAGAGTGCCGTTTGTGTGTGGAGGGGTTCTGTGTGTGTGTGGAGGGGTTCTGTGTGCGTGGAGGGGTTCTGTGTGCGTGGAGGGGTTCTGTGTGAGTGGAGGGGTTCTGTGTGTGTGCGGAGGGGTTCTGTGTGTGTGTGTGGAGGGGTTCTGTGAACGTGGAGGGGTTCTGTGTGCGGAAGGAGCCCCAGGCGCGTGGAGGGGTTCTGTGCAGAAGCACCCTGTATGTGGACGGGGTTCTGTGTGCGTGGAGGGGTTCTGTGAGCATGGAGGGGTTCTGTGTGCGGAGGGTTCTGTGAGCCGGGAGGTTCTGTGTGCGGAGTGGGTTCTGTGAGCCGCAATCTGTGTGCTGGAGGGGTTCTGTGAGCCGGGAGGGGTTCCGTGTGCGGAGGGTTCTTTGCGGGAGGGGTTCTGTGAGCATGGAGGGGTTCTGTGTGCTGGAGGGGTCTCTGGGGAGCGTATAGGGGTTCTTTGTGTGTGGAGGGTTCTGTGTGCTTAGGAGGGTTCCCCTGTGTGCGGAGGGGTTCTGTGTGTGCCAGGAGGGTTCTGTGAGCATGGAGGGGTTCTGTGAGCCGGGAGGGTTCTGAGCCGAAGGGGTTCTGTGTGCTTGAGGGGTTCTGTGTGCTGCGGGAGGGGTTCTGTGCGGAGGGGTTCTGTGCGCATGGAGGGGTTCTGTGAGCATGGAGGGGTTCTGTGTGCGTGGAGGGGTTCTGTGAGCGTGGAGGGGTTCTGTGAGCGTGAAGGGGTTCTGTGTGCTTGGAGGAGTTCTGTGTGTGTGGAGGGGTTCTGTGTGCGTGGAGGGGTTCTGTTGGTGGGGGAAGGGTGCTGTTTGTGGGGAAGGGTGCTGGTGGGGGGGAGGGGTGCCGTTGGGGGGAGAGGGGTGCTGCTGGTGGGGGAGGAGGGGTGCTGTTTGTGGGGGGAGGGGTGCTGTTGGTGGGGGGAGGGGTACTGTTGGTGGGGGGGAAGGTGTGTAGTGTGTGTATGGGGGGGGGGATATGTAGTGTGTGTATGGGCATTGATATATTAAAAAAAAAGCTTCATTTTACCTTTGGTCAGGGGAGAGGGGGGATGGCTACTCTTCGATCCCTGGTGGTCCAGTCGTGGCGCATGCTGTTCAGCCTGCAGCTCCTCTGGCTGCAGGCTGACTTTGCTTTCCTCCCGTGAGAACAACAAGCAGGTCAGAGCGTTGCCATGGTAACGCACAGCAACGCTCCAACCTGCCTGCTCGCGGGAGGAGCGTTCTCGCTTGCAGGTTCCTGTCAGACCGGGTAGGAGAACAGAAGCTCCCCTACCGCGGTCTGCCTGCTCGGCCACGCTACATTCTGTGACCGGCAGGAGGGGAGCGCAACGAGCCCCCACTTGTTAGGCTGCACATCTTACAGGGTGTGCAACCTTTATGCTACCATGGACTTATGCCATAACGCATACTGCTTTCCTTAATCTTTTGGTATGTTCACTGCAGAGAACAATTAATGTACACCAGTCATTATGAAGTTCAAGAAAAATAGTAATTTTTTAATGTGGGTACAGCGTGTATACGAACACAGTTTTCATAGGGGTGTATCCAACAGAAGACATAATCAACCAATTATAGATGTTCAGTGCAAACAGTATAATTTTCTCTAATAACATTACAGGAATTACAGGAAATCTACAGAAACAAAGGGGAGTACCGATTGCAGCCAAGAGAGAAAATTCTTACTTTTAACCACTGCAGCCGTGGAAAGACTTAACCAAGAAAAAGGCGCTTTTTAAACCCTTTAATTACGTGAAGGGGTTCTGTGTGCGTGGAGGGGTTCTGTGTGCGTGGAGGGATTCTGTTGGTGGGGGGAAGGGCTGCTGGGTGGGGGGAGGGGTGCTGCTGGTGGGGGAGATGCCGTTGTTGGGGGAGAGGGGTGCGCTGTTGGTGGGGAGGAGTGGTGCTGTTTGTGGGGAGGGGTGCTGCTGGTGGGGAGGGGTACCTGCTGGTGGGGGGAGGGGGTGTAGTGTGTGTATGGGGGGGGGATATGTAGTGTGTGTATGGGCATTGATATATTTAAAAAAAAAAAAAAGCTTCATATTACCCCCCTCCCACCTTACCTTTGGTCAGGGGAGAGGGGGGATGGCTACTCTTCGATCCCTGGTGGTCCAGTGGTGGCGCATGCTGTTCAGCCTGCAGCTCCTCTGGCTGCAGGCTGACTTTGCTCTCCTCCCGCGAGAACAGCAAGCAGGTCAGAGCGTTGCCATGGTAACGCACAGCAACGCTCCAACCTGCCTGCTCGCGGGAGGAGCGTTCTCGCTTGCAGGTTCCTGTCAGACCGGGTAGGGGAACAGAAGCTCCCCTACCACGGTCTGCCTGCTCGGCCACGCTACATTCTGTGACCGGCAGGAGGGGAGCGCAACGAGCCCCCACTTGTTAGGCTGCACATCTTACAGGGTGTGCAACCTTTATGCTACCATGGACTTATGCCATAACGCATACTGCTTTCCTTAATCTTTTGGTATGTTCACTGCAGAGAACAATTAATGTACACCAGTCATTATGAAGTTCAAGAAAAATAGTAATTTTTTAATGTGGGTACAGCGTGTATATGAACACAGTTTTCATAGTGGTGTATCCAACAGAAGACATAATCAACCAATTATAGATGTTCAGTGCAAACAGTATAATTTTCTCTAATAACATTACAGGAATTACAGGAAATCTACAGAAACAAAGGGGAGTACCGATTGCAGCCAAGAGAGAAGATTCTTACTTTTAACCACTGCAGCCGTGGAAAGACTTAACCAAGAAAAAGGCGCTTTTTAAACCCTTTAATTGCCTGTATCTATGCCAAGTCCCCTTTTCTCTGGTACTGCAGGTGAGAGTTAGGCGAGGTATCTCCAGATGTACTAATTACACCTGTGGACCTTTACCTCTATTGGTTTCACCTCTATTCCCTCGCCCCCCTCCCACCACAAGCCATCGAGGAAGGCCTGTCCAGGTATTTGTAAATACAGGATAATATATGTGATTAAATCCATGTCTCAATATGCAATACTTCTATATATATTTATAGCTCTGTATGTCTATTCACTAAGCATTGCATAGGTAAAACAATTCATTCTCAATCAGCTGCTGTCTTCTCCCCACAGCTCAGACTCGTGTAGGACAATCCGTAAGAGGTATAAGAGGTATCCCCAGATGCAGCAATGTCCTTGTGACAGGAGGAATGCTGACTGCAGTTGGTAAAAACGAGTGGCCCAGGAATAGTCCCCAATATTCAGGATCAGACACAGGAGCTCTAACTGAACACGTCGCGTCTGCATGGCAGCCAGGCTCCAGCCCCTTATTATTAATTTCTAAAATGATTTTTACAGATTTTATTTCTAAATAGTTCAAAGACATTGTTCAGAGTTACATTTATCTTCCTTTGCTGATAGCAGTGAGAAATAATGACAGCTTAAAGACCGTCTTAAAGATCCGCCAGGAACTAAATAGTCAGTACTGACCGCTTGCAGGTGTCTTGGAGGTTTGGTTATATGATTGGGACATTGCAATTTAATAAAGGCTGGTTGATTATGTTTGTTTACACATTCAGTTTTCTGGTGTGACTTGGATTGAACATATCTGGAACTAACCGAATACAAGTACCAACAGGTATATCACAGCCGTGGAGAATATTGCAATATCTGCAAGTTGTATGTGTGCAACATTTCAAACCAGAGATTAAGAATACTGATATTATTTTTATTTATAGAATAAGCATTTTGATTGCTGATTTAATTATTTTGCATCCCTTTTTTTAGAATTAAAGGTCAACAGGAAAAAAAGAAATAGAAATTGTGACAGAGCTGGGGATTAGAGCACTAAATTCCCTTATCTGAGGTATGATAATGTCACAGAAACAGGTTTAATTACTTAATATCTACTACAGACAAAGTGGCCAAAAATATATCGCACATAGATATACCTGTACAGGTATATATGCTGCATTCATTTCCTTCTTAAATAATCAGGGCTTTATTATTTCTTTTTAATTAGATTCTAGATTGTTGCAGATTGGTTACAATACATAACTACGTGAAGGGCATGTTCTGTTGAAAACCAAAAATGCAAACATAATAATTTAAATGTATATAACAGAAAAGGTCTAGGCGCTCTCTATAATTACAATAAGTGGCAGCAGTTAATTAACAAGAATTCCCAAAACCTATGTGAAATATAAAATGTCAAAAAATGTGCCAAAGAATTCAAGTGAAACCAGTGTTTAAAAACACATCTATACTTTAAAAATTGAATGGATAATGGTTCAGCTTCGAAAGAACTTCAGAAGGAAAAAACAAACAGACTTTCAGTTATAGTTAAATTATATAGAGAACTAACTCACACTTTGCTGAGCTACTAAGAGCTCTGCTGTATATCACTTTGATGGTACAATTCCCGTCTCAGCATATTTGAAGATCCATTGTGGTATATGATGAATACATTCAGTAAAAATCCAATATATAGGAAGTAAAACCCCCCAAAATGTGAAGGTATAGTATGTAAATACAATTATATCTTTCCCAAAAAATGTATCCTACTTAAAATTTTGAGAGCAAAAACGTGCTCTAGGAGTGCAAAGCCTTGGTGACATAATCCGAACCATACAGAAAGAGGAAGTTAGTCAGCTATAAAATAACACATAGGACTTTAATATATCAAACAATTCATTAATTTTATTGAGAAGTAATTTTCTACCAACTGGACATCTTCAGAATCATGTATCCTAAAAGGGAGGATTGTACCGTCCAAGTGTTATACAGCAGAGCTCTGAGTTAGTTCTCTATAATTTTACCACATGACAGGAGGCTTCATATTTGCATATCTTTCTTTACTCAAAACTCCAGCAGCATAGTAACATAAACAACCAATCAGAAAAAAGATATAATGCCCATAAAAGGCCCTGTCTATGACATCACTTCCTCTTTCTTTGCTGCTCCAGCCAACATCAGGTCAGAGTATTTTGCCTCCCTGGCAATTGCTTACATATATTGTTTGTTTGTCTGTATTTTGGATGGTATTGTTCTATTTTTACCTAAGTTAATTTATTTACCTAAGTTAATTTATTTATTTAGCTAATTTATTTATTTCATTTACTTATTTCATTTAATTAATTTATTTATTTAGTTTTTACTTTCGCTGTTCCCTTCTCCCTGTCCCTGCAGTTTTCTTTTGGGCCCCTATTGCTTTTCACTACCGGTACCCGCGAGCAACGGCTGTCAGTGCCGCGCGCCGCGGGCCGGCTAACGTTTTTCCTTTTGTGGGGCCGGCAAGGGGACGGGTGGAGGGGGACTGGGAACTGCGTTCCCTCGTCATTCCGGCGCCGAGCGGTCGATCGCGGCGCTACTTCACACGCGGGCAGCGGCCATCTTGGATCTCGCGGCTCGCGAGATACCGGACGGCCGCCTTCCCCGCTTGCCCGGCGGATCGGTAACTCACCCGACTGCTGTGCTCCACATCTTTTCCCTCCCTAGTATGTACTAAGGGAGGGTATTAGGTTACAGTGGATTTTTGCCTTTCTATATATATATTTGCCCAGTGCCTGCCTGCTGTGCTGCCTATCTATTATAAATGCATGCATTAAAGAGACAAACATTCCCCCCTTTTTTGCCAGCTTCAGACCTTTATGTCTCTAGGCCCTGCTTAGGGTCATATCAGCTACTATACCCCAATTAGGGTTATACTATACATGGTTATAATCTCCTCAGGATCAGACGGCATACTGGCAAAAAATTATATACAATTATTATTTTTTATTCTCATGAGCAGGCACACAATCTATGTATTATTGTGAAGCCATACAATATCACAGTCGTTATACAAAACATATACTGTACCTATAACAAGATCAACTATATCACTGTACTCTACGAAGGGCATATTATGTTACTGTACCCTACAAAGGGCATATTATATTATATTATTGTACCCTACAGAGGGTCATATTATATTACTGTACCTGACGGTGCAAATTTATGTGGGTGTCCTCTGGGTATTTTTTCATGGCACACCACCTGGGGTGACCCCCCAGATATGCATGCAAGGTCACTGACAGACCATTACCTTTGATGTGGGTGTCCTCTGGGTTACCATGGCACACCACCTGGGGTGACCCCCCAGATATGCATGCAAGGTCACTGACAGACCATTACCTTTGATGTGGGTGTCCTCTGGGTTACCATGGCACACCACCTGGGGTGACCCCCCAGATATGCATGCAAGGTCACTGACAGACCATTACCTTTGATGTGGGTGTCCTCTGGGTTACCATGGCACACCACCCGGGGTGAACCCCGATCATATGCATGGAGGCCTACGCCTCAACTTTACCACTGATTACTACAGACATATATGGATGTTTAACCCTTAACTATGGATGTTTAACTTTGGAATAAAAGGGAATCATGACATGTCGCACATCTCATGTGTCTTTAAGGGGTTAAACACTGCCTGTCAGTTTTACATTAAAGCAACAGTACCATGCCGGATGCGATTTGATGGCAGGATCACTAAGAAAATTGAGTGTATTGCGGTGTAACCTTCACAGGGATACATATATGTATATTTTCTGTGCCTAGTGTACATATGGAACGTGGGTGTCCTCTGGGTAATTTTTCATGACACACCACCTGGGATGACTCCCAGATATGCATGCAATGCTTGTAAGGTGCCAATAAGTATAATATGGGTGTCCTCTGGGTTACCATGGCACACCACCTGGGATGAACCCAGCCTAATAGACATGGGTCCTGCGGCTGCAGACCTTATGGAGACAGGCCCCATGCGCCTATATAGTAAGCCTGTGTAGTTAAAACCCTGCATACAGCTCTGGCGTACATTTGTGGTGAACCCGGCTAGCCAGACCGACACCACTACCAGGCAGTCGCGCCTGCACCACGGCTCTCAGTAGCCAGATTAAACTAATAGAGGTGACCCCTCTTTTTACCTGGGTGATCCCCAGTTCTACCAGGAGTCTAACACCCCTACGTGCTGACCCCCACACTATCTCCCAACAGGACGGGAACGAGTCATGGAGGACACTCTCAACGTTCCCAAGATTTCGAGACAATGATAAACGCCACAGTAACGGCCTCAGTGGAGAAGGTTCTGTTATGAACTCTACCCCACACCGCTTGATGGAGACCTCAGGCCCACAAGCCTTCAAGTCAAAACGGCAAGGGAAGGGCTCCAGCCCCCCTGCCACTAAGGTCAAGGGCAAGATGCCCATCGAACAGACCAAATAGGCGGAACACCGGGAATCCAAACCCACAATCCGCCACAATCTTCCGACAAAAAAGACTATTACCCACCACGTACTTTGGACATGGTAGATGAGCGACACGAAGACAGCTCACCGTCTGAGGAAATGGAACGGCAAGACCTTCCCTACACTTCCTCGAAGTAAGTTAGGGAAACCATACTCCGTGACGGCGGCTGAGGCAGAGATAACTGTAGCGGCACTAAACCAGAGTAGCCGAAGACGGAACGTTCCTGGACGAACACTATTGGCTGCACAACCCTCGGGGGATGGAAGGATGCGCACACCTCAAGACCGAGTTGCCCCAGGGTACACAACTCAACCCTACCACCTCCAAAGAATGGTCTCAATGCTCGATATGCCTCCTGGGCAACGTAAATGACGCACTATGCGCCGACAGACGCAAATCTGTACTGGGCCGCATCGACAACTCACTATTGGACCTAGGAACGACAAGTATTCGGCCCAAAAGCACAAGGCCTACTATTCGACGTAGTGTTCATTGCAGTACTCAAAAAACACGTGAATTTATTCACCACACTAAACCCAGACCTCGCTAAAACAAGTCTGAACCCATCCGCTTCATCTACTAGTGTGTCAACCTACATAACTAACTGTTTCCAATATTATGACCGGCAACCTGTCTCTGTTTTACAGAATTGGGAGACGACTACCAAAGTCACCTGGGTTCTCCAGACAGTACAAGGTTATGTCATAGAGGTTTATCACAGCCGTACAGGTCGCCCCTTCACCTCCATTACGCACGCTGGCGGAACAGGAACGCCTCGTGGACAAGAAAATCTGCACCCTCTTCAGGAGGTGCGCAATTCAACACGCAACGGAGGGGAAGGCTTCCCCAACAAAATTTTCCTGGTCAAGAAGAAGCCAGGAGACTACATCAATGGAACTCCTACATGGTATAAAAATGCTGCAAGATGGAGGAAATTCGTCTTCTACAAGACCTCCTAGGCGATAACGACTGGTTTACACATCTAGACCTCAAGGACGCACGCTTGTCAGTACCCGTTGCCCTGGACTGCCGAAGTTTTCCTCCGATCCCGATGGTGAGGACAAACACGGCAGTTTACGACTCCGTGGTGCTCGCGAACCTACTGTAACCAGTGAGGGCACACATCCGCAAATTTGGGCGTGCGATGCCTCGTATACCTGGAAGACTTGCTGATTCTTTACGAATCCAGACTACATTTGCAGACAGATTTGTCGTTCACTTTCGGGACTCCAGGGATTTTGTGTTGTACACAGACAAAGATCGCTTCTCCATCTGAATCGGGCCAGTTCCTCAGTTTCGACATCGGCTTGGAGAACTATGTTCCGCGTCAGTCTACGGCAAAGAGCGCCTCTATAAGGATAACTGTCGGATTGTGGGATTCCTCTCCTCCTCTCCTCCTCTCCTCCTCCATACAAGCGTTATTCCCTGGCCCACTACGACTGATGGTGAGATACGTACGCACCGCTCACTCATATGACCACTGGATCCCACTGTCGGCGGAAGTGAGGATGGAATTTCGATGGTGATTACTTCACATACAAACTTGGATTGGCAAACGATCTTTGACTCTTCCTTCGGATACGGGGCGATGGATGAACCCCTGCAAACGCGACCCAGCCGTTTCTCCACAATAGCAAAGGTGCTTCAATACACACACACACTCACAAGATATCGCTCCTGCTCATGACACCCCTCGGGCAGGGCCAACCGTGATTTCCTGGATCGCCTGGAGATGTCTCGCGAAGACCCTCTACTACTCCCTACCTTCCCTCTACTTCTGACGGGACCTCGAGGGGGAGCCCACTCCCTTGTCATGGAAGGACAACTGACACTAGTTGCCTGGACGGCTTCAGGGGCTCCTGGTCAGATCACGACCTATTGCATCAACTAAGACCTCCTATGGGACTCATAGGCTCCCGGCACCAGGAAAGGCTATATTTCTGCCTGGTTGGCCTGGAGTGATTGGTGTGTGGAAAGGGATTCCGATCCCTTTACCGCACCTGTCCCACTGATCCCCAACTATCTGTCACACCTGGTCTCGTTGGGTCGGTCATATCGATCCCTCAACATGATCAGATCCGCCATGTGGGCGGCGCACGTTCCGGTACAGGGCAGACCAGTAGGTCAAGATACACTGGTTTGTCGACTACTGCGGGGTGCCGAATTGTCGAGATCCTTGCACCCAAATATTCACGCCTCTGGCAGGTGGATGTGGTGCTGAGATTCCTTAGGGAATGGCCGGACAATCCTTGTTTGTCACTGAAGCAACTTTCAGCCAAACTAGCCCTCTTATTATGCCTCGCCTCATTTAGACGGTGGCGGACGCTAGGGCTTGCGATATGGATGGTTTCTCTCTCACACCAGACGGGGTTACCTTTACCATGTCGAGACAAACTAAGTCTGATTCGTCTTCAGTGTCATACCCATGCTTTGTGTCAGACGCCACACTATGCGTGGTCAGAACGCTAATGGGGTACACCAATATCTCTACCCCCTTCGAACTCACTCGACGGATCACCTTCTGACTTCTTACGTAAACCCTCATGGACCGCTGTCTACCGCAACACTGGCCAGATGGGTCCGCTGGGTTTTGTCTTTAGCGTCGAACCTTGTTTCGGAGCCCACTCGGTCAGGGGAGCAGCGGCCTC
>OW240921.1:2674643-2693078 GCA_933207985.1 Pelobates cultripes | reverse complement strand
CTTCCTGGGAGAGCAGCCCCTGGAGGAATGGGTGAGGAAATTGGAACACCTAGTATGGCAGGAGTTGTGGCTAGAAGATGCCTACCAGGCGCTCTGGTGGTATGGGGCACAGTACCTACCCTGGACAGCCGAGCATGACAAGCCAGAGGGAGAGGAGTTTGATGGTCCTGGCTTGTTATGGGAGTCGTTTTCAGAGCTCGAATTTGGGAGCCCTACACAAGCCCGATTCAGTGATCTCTGGGGGTGGAGGGAGAGCAGGTATGACTGGGACGACGCTCACAAAATTGAGCAAGACCTGGTCCACCTGGTAACCCGGGAGATGGAGCTAGAACAGGGCTACCAGCAGCTGTTTCAATACAGCGAGAAGGCTCAGCAGGAGAGCAGCGTGACAGAGCCAGAACCAGACCCATTCAGCTGGGAAGACATTGTGGATATTTTCTGGGAAGAACCCCAGGTGGCCGGTAGAGATGGGACCGAGGTCTCTCCACCGGTCCTGCAGGGAATTGGGAGCCCAGTCTCCATTCCCCAGCAGGAGATATTGCAGGGAATTGGGAGCCTGAGCTCCATTCCCCAGCGGCAGGCTGAGTTACAGGGGACAGAGATAGTCGCTCCTGTCCCCCAGCAGCAGAGTGAATTGCAGGGAATTGGGAGCCCGAGCTCCATTCCCCAGCGGGAGAAATTGCAGGGAATTGGGAGCCCGAGCTCCATTCCCCAGCGGGAGATATTGCAGGGAATTGGGAGCCTGAGCTCCATTCCCCAGCAGCAGGCTGAGTTACAGGGGGCAGAGGTAGTTGTTCCTGCCCCCCAGCAGCAGAGTGATATGCCGGGAAGGCAGCGTAAAGTGCAGGGAGAGGAGAGCAGCGTCCTCCCTCTCCAGCGGCAGGCTGAGTTACAGGGGGCAGAGGTAGTTGTTCCTGCCCCCAGCAGCCAAGTGATATGCCGGGAAGGCAGTGTGAAGTCCAGGGAGAGGAGAGCAGTGTCCTCCCTCCCCAGCGGCAGCGTGATTTTTTGGGAATTGGGAGCCCAGTCTCCATTCCCCAGCGGCAGTATGATTTTTTGGGAATTGGGAGCCCAGTCTCCATTCCCCAGCGGCAGTATGATGCTTTGGGAATTGGGAGCCCAGTCTCCATTCCCCAGCGGCAGCACAGATTATTGGGAATTGGGAGCCCGGTCTCCATTCCCCAGCGGCAGAGTGTCCGACCGGGAATAGAGAGCCCAGTCTCCTTTCCCCAGCAGCAGGACTCTGTATTGGGAGCAGAGACAGTCGGTCTCCCTCCCCACAGCTGGAAGTATGTATGGGAGAGGAGCTTGTTACCCCCTCTCCCCAGCGACAGGGCTGTCTAGCCAAAGGGGAGACAGTCGGTCTCCCCCTCCAGCAGCAGAGATGGGTAACCAAAGGGGAGACGGTCGGTCTCCAGCAGCAGGACTGTACAGCTAAAGGGGAGACGGTCGGTCTCCAGCAGCAGGACTGTGCATCTAAAGGGGAGACAGTCGGTCTCCAGCAGCATCAGCAGAGCGGTGTATTTAAAGGGGAGACAGTCGGTCTCCCCCTCCAACAACCAGGCTTCCACCAGGCTACCCTCCCAGTAGCGCTGGCAACAGGGCAGAGTGCCGCTGGTCTCTGCCCACGCAGCAACCCACCAAGTCAGCGTACCCGTACCCAGCACAGCCGTGGTGAGGCACCTGAACATGGACAAGCTTCTCCTTTACCCAGGTGTAGTAACCATTTATTGTGGGTGGGCTGTGCTGTTGATTATTTGTTGTGGGTGGGCTGCTGGACTAACAAGGGCATTGACCGGCAGGAGGTCAGATACCCTGTTAGTCTGTTTGGAAAAGGGGAGAGATGTGACGAGACCAATCTCGCCACATTGCATTGGAGAAGCCTGGTTGCTCGCCTGCTGCCTTTGGACTATGGCCCCCTTTTAAAAGACTTTATTTCTCCATGCAGAAAAGCCATATTCATGCTTTTCTGCCGGTTGTTCGGTAGTTTCAATCTACCGAACAACCGTACGAATGACTGGACCACCTGGGAGCTGGAGTGTGCCGGCAATTAACCTCCCTGAAGCTGCGGTTAACCGCAGCTTAATTGATGGACGCTGGGTGGCCGCCGTTCGTATCCCGAACACGAGGTCGCGGCCATTTTAAACCATACGAATGAACAGCGGTGTTCGCCTCTATTTTTATGGAACTAAAATCGGACACAGTTTTGCGTGAACACCGCTGAAGCCGCCGACCTCCCTTCTCGTTCGGTGAAAGCACACGAATGACCCGGTGTTCGATATTTTTGTGTGAATATCTTATACCCCAGATAGGAATCCCATGGAGCCCATTCGTATGAAACTGACTGTAAAGACTTTGGCTCCATGGCGATTGAACTGTATTCGTGTAGTCTGAGTGCCATTCACCTAATAATGTGCACTCAGACCTGAGCTATCTGGGGATGTGTTACATGCCTGTGTTTAATGTAGTAAATGTTACTTTGTGCATTTTAAAGTATAATGCTGTTTTTGTGTTCCCACGTGTGTAATGGAGTTTTGCCTTTGTCTTGGGAGATAATTGAGTTACTTCCCAATTATCTCCCAGGGCAGAGGGGAGGAAGCCAGGATGCATTGTGGGAATATACTGTGACTGTGTGTCCCTTTTTGTATACTTGTCTGTCCCTTGTCACAGTCTCCCATTTGGTCCCCTAGGGGAGTGTCCACCAGGTGGGAGACCTCATTAAACAGACCACTGCTTGACCCTCAACACGGAGCCTTGTCTCGTCTTTGGGGGGATTTACTGTATGCTGCTAAGGACTGATTGCCAGGAGTGTAAGCCGCTTGGAAGCTTTTCCTGTTCGCCTGCTAGCAGCTATTCGTATGGTTCCTGTTCGTTTATTTGAAGTGTGCTACCTTATTCCCTTGGATGCCGATCGGGAGTTTGGAGCATTCACTTATTGGCGGTTCGTGAGTTTTGGTGATTCTACAGTAGCTGTGCCTGTCTCTGAAAAGGGGGATTATCGTCTAAGTGGTTTTTTCCCCTTTTATGCTAAACGGTCCGTTACAGTGTAGAACTGAACGCAGGTGATCCTGGAAGTCCAGCGGTGTTCGGGAGTTTCATTGTCCAAAAACAGTTCCATGAACTTGATGACAAAACACCGCTGCCTGTGTTCGCGGAAACAAGATAGCCGCCACCTCGTGGTCGTTCATGCGTTAGCGGCCACCCAGATGAACACTTAGAACTGTCAGGTTCTTACCCGATGGGGAGTCCGGCTCGCCGAATTATACACTCACCCTTGCAAAGTAGACACAGACCAGGGTGACCAGGTAAGACGCCACCTGATCTGTGAGTCTGTGCACGGGGGCTTTCCAGGAATAGTGCTCCAAGTAGCAGTACAGCAGGGATTAGCAGAAGCGTAGTCAAGGAAAGCCAAAGTCAGGGGAAGACAGATATCAGAGTAGTCCAGGAGGAAAGCCAAGGTCAGAAGCCGGAATCAGACAGGAAATACTGGAACGCAGATATAGCAAGTCAGGAACCAAACAGGGGAACCAGAGTCAATGCACTGACACTGCCCTCAGGGAGAGGCAGTGTCTTATACCTGGCTAATTTGTGATCAGCCACAGGTGTGCTGAGATCGTTGGAGCAGCCACAGAATAACGTCCAGCCCCCAATGCTGGGTAGAAGGCAAGATAGACTTCTGTCTATCTCTAGAGCTGATATGGTGGCTCAGAGGCAAAGTAACAGCCCCAGGACTGCAAAGTACCCTGGTTCAAGTCCGTCACCGGGCACTTCTGGGGCGACCTCGTCTGGCCGTCGGGATGTCGCGGTGAGAACCGTGACAAGAACACTGCGATGGAAAGTGTTACAAACTGTCAATTAGGCTTAACAAGCTCCCGGGTGGTCTCTGGTTTGTGCGGCTGTTAGGGAACTGAACCATATAATCCCAATTGCACGAACAGAGCCTTTTTAAAGTATTATAGCCAGGTCTATCGCAGGGCCCTAGTCCTGAGGAAGGACATTGGCAAGCAGGCCCAACAAAGAACACGTGGCAGGGGCATTTCTGCCACAGGTTGGTATATAATAACAACATGATCTTAACCATTTGTATTTGGAACCCCAAACAAATGGAAACAGTAGAGGGCTGCTTCCTGAACCCCTCCTCCTGTTACTTCCTCAGATCCATCTCAAACTGAGTAACATAAGTAAGGTTTCCCTACACTTAGATTAGAGCAACGAGGCCCTTACAATTATGTCCCTTTTCTAACAAATTGTCAAAAAATGTAGGAGAAAGGCAGGCGACCCATTTTACCCCTTTTCGTCTAGCAAAACTAAAGACTTGCACGTATGCAAAAATGTCAGTGGGGTGGAGGTGAGCAGCCCACTCTAAATTTGGAAAATAGACAACAGTAGAACCTCAGTTTAAGTGTTCATATCATTGATGGACTGGATCTTCTAACCCAGCAAAATCCCTTGCCACCATGCACCAAAGAAATTCCTTATTACACAGGAATGGGAACACTGGTGAGGGAAAGGTAATGAGATCATTTCAGGGCTAGATTAAGAGCCCAGTGGGCCTGGTGCTAATAATTATGAGGGGCCTAAGTACAGAATCTTATCGTGATGGTTACCCTTATAGAGTGAGGGTAACTATCATCTGGACAGCCTTCTTCCCATAGATGGAGAGCGCTGCAGAGTTCCAACCCGATATCCTGAGGAGCTGAATAGAGCTCTTACAAGAGCTAGCAGTAATATAGCAGTTATAGCTGTTCCCTACAACACGAGACGAGGCTGCCAGTTGAGGGTAACAAGGTCTGTTTTATTGAGCACAAAGGCATTTCTTTTATACACATTTTCAGGCCAGAGGCACACCCCCTGGACCTGATGGAACACAGGGACAAAAGGGACACAAACGATTGGAACAATAATTAACACAGTAACACTCCCACATAAAGTCAGCAATCCCTCCCCTCTGCCTGTGATATCATTAAGCTAGCTAATGGAATAACTTAATTATCCACAGGCAGTCACCCCAAAACTCAAACATATCCTCAGAAATTATACATCCCTGGATAACTCTGATCTGGGTGAAAAACATATCCAAAAATCACCCAGATCAGAAGAGGGGTTCCCAAATTCTGTGGAAGTGACATTTGACCGACTGCACGCTTGATTTCATGCCCAAAAGAGTTCCAGAGAATTAGGCTTCTTGTCCACATAATGTACAAATTGCACGAATGGGTCTGTTCGTGCATTACTCCACTGGATGCGTCTCTTTCGGTAGATTGTTCTCAAGAAATGTGTGGATTTTAGCCGAACGCGTGAAGGTGGAAGTCCCAGCGATGTTCGTGCCTTTGAGTGTCCGATTTTAGTTCCAGGCGTTCAACGACAAAACACAGCTGAGCGCGTTCGGCTAAACAAAATGACCGCAGACATGTGTTCATTCATACGAACGACGACCACCCAGACGTTCGTCAATTAAGGTACGGTTAACCACAGCTTCTGGGTGGTTAATAAGCAGCACACTCCACATGCAGGGTGGTCGGTCGTTCGGCAGTTTGTTCGTCTGCTTGAATAACATTATCCTGGCTTTAATAGCAGTTTAATTCACCAAACCAATCCACGAATACACCAGGGAGAATATAAAATCCAAGCAATGACAAGGGAAAAACAAAGTCCTTTGTTGCAATAATATATCAGAAAGGAGAACCACACTGTAGGGAAGGGAAAAACCACCATAATTACTGCAATCACAGAGGGGTTTTGTTTTACTTATCAACCAATAACACTAAAACAGTCATACCTCTCAAGCCTTATGTATCTGGCGGAGATGTTGCCGGCACGAAACTAATAGGATGCAACTACAAGAAAACTCAGATTCTCTTAAAATATGGTAATCTCTCTCTAATTCATGCTTTCAGCTTTCAAGTAAATTCATACCCCCTAACAGCAGTGTCCAGTGAAGCAGGAAGTCAATGGGCAGTGTAAAAGGCCATTGACGCGAATCACGTAACCAGAACTTCCGAAAGCGAAGAACATGCCCAAAATGGAGGCATGTCTGCCCAAAGAATTGGAAGGCTAGCCTGGCATGAATGCATGCTGGCTCACATGCATCTAACGATGCGCTCACTCTGTGCTTTCTAAGGACTATCCCCTAGCACTCACATGTCCACTTATCTCCTTACCTTCTTACTAGCAGATCCTGGTATACAGTCTGAGACAGAGAAAAGGTGGATGTAGTGAGTGTAGAAGAAAGGGAACATGCCACGGTGTTAGAGAGACCAAAGTCAGCATTACCTTAACTAATTTAATTTCAACCAGTTCACTCAAGTTTTGTTCCCATGCATTCCTCTTAATTTTTCATACTTAAGCAAGAGTATGGTGTTATGGGCAAATGCAAATATTACAAGTTTTAGAATGAAATGTTGTATTTCTTAAACTGTGTACTTTGTCTTTAAGAGATATTGCAAACTGACAAGATTTTAGAAATGGAACATATTGTTTTTCATAACTGTTTCTTTAAGCAATAACCTCAGTGCATAATATGTTTGCGCCATTTTGTCCCAGACGAATTACAATAACAATAATGCATAAACAAGCTTCAAGGCTATGCTACGACTCTTGCAGTACACAATATACTGTGGTAACCCCAAGTTAATGGAACTTCCCCAAATCCGGGAATCTCCCACGACTGTACACTTACGACTTAGTGTAAACAACAGATAACCTATTCAGACTTTAAGATGCCATCTTGAACTAAGTCAGGAAAATTTCCATGACGTATACACCCTTTAGTTATGGCCTTGTATGTTTGCCAAATTAAGGGAGGTCCTAAATTGAATAAAGTAAAAGTGTTACTTTTTCATATTTGAACTACAGTAACCTAAAATGGAGACACCTAAGGTATAAATAGGTGTACTTTTAAATGTTAAGATACAGAGGAGAGACTTGGAGACAGAGGCTGCTCCATCTTAAAATGACAGAGAGGCTGACATGATGACATGTTCAGAAGGGTATGTTAACCTATTAATGATATTTGCAAGCATGTAATTTAATCTTATAAACTCTGCTATAACGGATTTTATATTTTTATATAATAAATATCCAAAAAGACAAAACGATTGCTTCCAAGACAATCCTTATTTTATATTGTATTCACAATTATTTATATATGTTAAATAGAGGATCTCTTACACTAAATAAAATTATGGCTAAGATATCTGTATGGTTAGCCCTACTAAGTTCTATGCTTTAAGACATTATAGTGGTAAATAAGGGAACCACCAGCGGTTACAATGGGAAGAGTAGTTAGGGTTGCCACTTTTCTTGGAAAAAATACAGGCCTTACTAATTATTATGTATGCGTGACATCACATGATGTAAATCACAAGGAGTGAAATATGAGAAAATTCTGTAAAATCACCAAAAAAACTACTTAAAGTTTAATTCTGTTGTATAGATGGATTGCTCCAGTGTCTCCCCATCTCCCAGGTCCCCAGTGTCCTCATGTCTCTGTGTCCCCATGTCGTCCAGTGTTCCCATGTTGCCAAGTGGCCCCTAGTGTCTGTGTCCCCATGTCTCCAAGTGTCCCCATGTCACTAGGGGACACTGTGAGACATGGGGACACAGACACTGGGAGACAAGGGGACACTGGGAGACACAGGGACACAGACACTGGGAAACATGTGGACACTGGGAGACATGGGGGCACTGAGAAACTAGGGACACTAGGAGACATGGGCACATAAACACTAGGGACACTGGGAGACATGGGAAAACTGAGACACTAGGGACATTGAGACACTGGTAGACATGGGGACATTGTGTCCCTAATGCTTCAGTGTCCCCATGTCTCCCAATGTCCCCAAATGTCTGTTTCCCAATGTCTCAGTGTCGCCATGTATGTCTGTGTCCCCATGTCTGTGTGTCCCCATCCCCAACTGTCTGTGTCCCCATGTCTCCTTCTGTCCCCTAGTGTCTCAGTGTTTCCATGTCTCAGTGTCCCCTAGTGTCTCAGTGTCCCCATGTCTCAGTGTGCCCATGTCTCAGTGTCCCCATGTGTGTCTGCATCTCCAAGTGTCCCCAAGTGTCTCAGCGTTCCCGGAGGTTTCTCTTTGTCCCCATGTCTCACAGGGTCCCCTAGTGTTCCCATGTTTCCCTGCAGCCTTTACCCCATGTCTCACTTCCCTGAGCTGCAGGCTGTCTCTGCAGGCTGGGAGCTGCTGTCTGGACTCTCTGTAGCTGCTCCCACGCGTATCAGTGAGTGGAGAGATGCAGGTATATGCTGTAACTTCCTATCCCTGCCTCTCTCCACACACACAGCGGCCCCTACTGGCCGGTAATGGTATTGCAGAGTAATCTCTGTTTATACTAAGGAAAATACCAGCATTTGTATTGCAGGTATTATACTAGTTCTCATATTATATTAGGTATTACACTAGTTATCAGTATTCGTTTTTATACTACCAAAACTGACTGACCGCTACTACTTTTCGTATGGAACTATTTTGGGCAGGAGCCCCTTGTGTGGTTGGTCAAAAATTGACTTCCATGGCAAATCCGAACCACTGAACCGATCTGAGTGATTTTGGAGAGGTTGATCACTCAGATCGGGGCTATCTGAGGATGTGACTCTTGTGGGGTTTCCATGGATTTTGGGGTACTTTTGGGGTGTTGTGAAATTGTGTGTTTTTCTGTACCTGGAGATAAATAAGTTTGTACAGTTCCTGACTCAATTATCTCTCAGGCACAGGGGAGGAGTTTGTGACATGTTCTGTGACTGTGCTTCCACTGAACAAATAACTTCCCAGCATTAAGCCTTGGCTCATATATCGCGGGGGGAGTGGGGGAATGCTATACTGCTCTAGTTCTTGCTATACCTGCTATAATCTTTGCTAGGTGAGCTCTAACCACTGGGAGCTGGATCCAGGGTGGGAGGAGGAGGCAAGACCCCAGCCAAGCTGCGGCAGCTAAGGCCTGGAAGTGCTTATGGTGTCCCGGCAAAGTACTTATGGTAGCTCGGTGATAACTAGGAAGCGCATTTGGTGGAGGTACCCAGGCGGGGTGCCAGGCTGTCCGCCACAGAGAGTACAACTGAACTTTATTCTGCCACACACAGCTTTTATGCACTGGCCCCTAGCATGGGGTCTACATAGCAAGCATACAGTTTTTTCCCCCAGGATCCTTTGTGTCTGAGAGATAATTGAACTCAAATTAGGATAACTCAATTATCTCTCAGATACAAAAACTTATACACATTTTATACAATACCCCAAAAATACATGAAAATAGTGCAGGAAGCCCATAAAAATCATAGCCCCGATTAGTTCTGATCTGAGTGCTCAGATCTGTTTGGTAGAAAGGAATTGCTATTCGAGTAAAGTTCTGACCGACCGGAAACGTTGTGATAGCCTAAAACACTTCCAGATAATTGGTCGGTCGGCTTTCACTCCAGGTGAGTGTGGTTTGGACTATCAAGGCTCGCAGTGGCAAGTACTTTTTAAGGCCTGACTAGTGGCATAGGATTTGAAATTTTAAGCCCTCGTGTAACTGTTGGATTGTGCTTTGATATTCTTTTTTTTCTTTTGGAAATGATCAATAAACAATAATACAAAGTTACTATTTTAAATAATAACATAATAATGATAAAAATAACAACAATAAATAATAATACAAAAATATCTGTAGACGAAAATTTTTTTTATTCAAATTAATTTCATACAAAAGAAGAAAGAAAACGACGACAATAGAACACATCGTAAATTACTTTCGCTCTAGATTACATAACATTTTTAAAAGATAAAGTATCATTAAAATGGAAACTCTTATTTTAAAAACTTATCCTTCTTCCACTCACTGGAGAAACTATCTACAAATACACTAAATACTTTTATATTTCTTCAGTTACTCTGGACTTCCTATTTTCTAGTAGTAGATGTGACAGAGTAGTCATGACACCAAAAAGTTATAAAAGATATGTTTTTAAGGTTTAGGGGCCAGACATGTCATACGGATCAGTATTTTCCATTTTTAATATTGTTTACAGGACAATCTTGCCGAAGGACACAGGGTCCACATTTCCCAGACACATGCACGTAGCCAGGTTTACATACACACCCCACGATGCATTGCATTGTGCATGGTTCAACAAAACCTTCTTTTCTGTCGCAGCGATCGGGACAGCTGGTACCACAGCTAGAGTACGTGGTGTTCCCACTGCAGGACAAACATTTTTCCTTTGGCACACAGAATCCTGAAACATCGAGTAAATAACCGTCCTTGCAGAAGCAGCCAGGAGAGCAGATTTTGGTACAAGCGGGGGGAGGATCGAAGTTGGTGCAGTTCTCAGGGCACATGCTGCCACACGAGTTGTATATTTTGTTTACCCCGCAGTCGATATGTGTTGCTGAAGAAATAAAGTCAAAGAAATATTACATTTGATATATTTACCAACACATACAATTATATTTCTCACAATGAGCTGTAATAAATTAAAAAATTTAGACTAAAATTCCCAATTTGGTAAACTTCATCAAAGTTCAGCTGCATTTCCACCTTCGTATGTTGACCTACATTCTGCAGATTTATTTTGCAGTTCACTTCAACTCATTCTCTGGTAAAAAGGCCCTCAGATTTTCCAAGTCGAGAACACATTTTAAAATCTAGGCAACAGCTAGAAGTTGGAATAAAATTATAATATCTTACATGACATAATTTATGTCAGAATAAACCTTTATTCACAATAGCAAGGGTGCTTTCAGAAATATGCTTACACTAAATATACCACTAGATGGCAGCACCTCTACACAGCACTATACTTGGGTGCTGCTGTTTCTTTGTCCATTCGTTTTCAGAGGAAATTCGCCATTACTTTCATTTGGACCTGAAATTCCGATCCGTGCAACGGACTGAATCTTGTTGCCATTTAGTAGATAAGCCCCTCACTTGGTACCCTTGTGGGATTGCCATATTTAAGGATACCAGATTAGGGAGCTGTTAGTAGATAGCTCCTTTTTGGTATCCTCATGGCAATTCCACAAGAATTAGGGAGTTATTTACTAAACAACTGAAAGACCCAAATTACTCACAGGTAAATCTCAATACTTACCTATCAGATTACTATGATTGGTTGATTTAAAGGAACACTACAGGGTCAGGAACACAAACGTGTATTCCTGACCCTAAGATGCTAAATGCACCATTTAGGTAGCTTGTACCCAGTTAGCCCCTTAAAAGGTGAGAAAACTTACCTTTTTTCAAGCGCCCTGCAGGTCTGCCAGCGCTGGCCTTGCCCCCGATCCGCCTCCTTGCTGTCATCATCAGTATTTAGGATTTCAGCATAGAGAAAGCATTGGATTGGCTAAAATTGGCAAGGAGGCGGGACAGTACTGGTTTAGTCAATCAGCGTCTTCTCATAGATATGTATTGAGTTAACGCATCTCTATGAGGAAAGTTCAGCGTCTCCATACAGATTGATTCAATGCATAATACTTGTATGCAAATGAGATCATCCAAATAAGTAGTAAAATGTATATATTGTTACTTTTTTATTGTATTTGAAAATATTATTGGTATTATATAGTGAAAATATTCATTTTAATTGCTTGTTTACTAATATTCTTGATATTTGTATTTTATTGAAGTGTCACAGCAATCTAAATGTTCTGAGCATATTAGTCCTGAAAAAAAATACCATGTTAGTTCCCTTCGGAACTGTGTGTTCTGTGTGCATTTTTAGGGATCCCAGTAACAGAGTCTCCAGACTGACGCGCTCCAGGCTCCCTCCCCAACGGATTAGGCAAAGGTACTCGGTCGGAGTACACAAGCTCAATCACAGTAGGATTTTTCTTTTTTATGGGTTTAGCTAGGAGCTTGGGGACCCCTATTCACTGGGGGGAGGGGGGGGTGGCAGGGGTATCATTTTTTATGTGGAGTTTTCCAATGGGTGGAGTCTGGGGGGAACACTCGGTCCCCCATTTCTTTAAATAGCCCCACTCGGGGGACATGGGGGGGGGCAATAGTTGCCAAGTTGTTAGTTTTTTTTTTATAACAGCGAGCATAGGCTAAAGGTAAGGGGGGCATAGGATGGTTTATTTTTAAAGGAACACTATAGGGTCTGGAACACAAACATGTATTCCTGACCCTATAGTGTTTAAAAACACCATTCGGGTGACTTGTCCCCTTAAAAGGGTTTAAAACTTACCTGAGCCTGCCAGCACTGGCCCCGCCCTGATCTGCCTCCTTGCTGACATCATCAGAATTTATTATTTTTAGGCAATCCTATGCTTTCCTATAGGGAATGCATTGGATTGGCTGAAATCAGCAAACATGGCCCTGGCCAATCAGCACCTCCTCATAGCGATGCATTGAATCAATGAATCTCAATGAGCCAAGTTCAGTGTCTCCATGCAGAGGGACAAAAACGTCAAACAAACTACTCGTTCTTCATTTCATTTGTTGTAATTTGTGGTTGTCAATTTGGCTTTTGGACGAATGGACGTATTGCTATAAATTCAGATGAAAGCGTGTTCATATTTATTCCCCAGGCAGTGGACAGAGTTATTTTTACTCCCAACCCATTGCTCTTTTCTACATGCTGATAGTAGCCATTAGGAGGATGATATCATGCAGTAACTAGGTTTTGGTTTTAATTTCCTATCAACACCTACTTGTTCCAGTACCGGTCGTTGTTGTCTGCGGAGTTGTTGTTACTGTTGTTGTTGTTGTTGTTGTTTGTGTGTTCACTAAGGTGGGCAAGAGACCTGGAAAAACAGGTATTTGTTAAAAGACATTTTTCAGAAATGGACATTTTCTTGGTGATGGTAGGCAAAGATCAGAATTTCCACTGATCAAATAGGCATTGGCTAGTGAAAATTCAGCCCTCACAAGTGTGGTATGGACACTAAGGAAAAGCATGAATTACAGTAAAATGATTAATAACCAATAACATCATTGCCATTCATTTTCAATCATACACTGTTTGATGATAGTTATTTTTTTCTATTGAACTATTGATGCAAATCCAAAATGGTGGTCTCCTCACCGAAACAGCCATCTCTCCACACTTTACAGGTACATTTAACTTGGTGACATTAAAATAATCTCAACCTGGAGAAAGCATCGCGTTTTCAGTAACTTAACTGATGGATACAGGTTACCGAAAAAAATTATTGTGTGAATCTGTATAAAATTATATTTTTTAATTTCTTGTTCATCCTTTAGAGAAATACACACTTAAAAATGAAAAATCTCGATGTATCCTTCCTGGTAAAATATTTTCTAAATAAATAAATTCCAGTTTATATAGCGGCTCATATGTTGAAATAAATAAATCGTTCAAGTTGAATATTATATCAGAAATACTATTTTTTTTTTTTTTTTGCATGAGGTATAGAAAGAAGAAAGTATCAGTTACCCTGCTTGGGATATTTGAGCTGACAGGATACCAGTGAGCGCAGGTTTTTTTGCTACGAATGTAAAAGTAATACCTGTACGTCGGCACAATCACACTGATCATCAATCAATAATTATTCTATGCAGAGTTTTTCACATCACTGTTGGAGATTTTTTAAAAAAATGTTGTAGTTTATTTTATGTGGTGATTGCCCTCTCTCCTTTCTCCGCACTCCACAGCATGGGTGTACGAACTAAGAGGATCAGGTGAAGAACTGCCCCCCAAAAACACATAGTATAAGACCATATGTTTCACTGTTTAAAATAAGAAAACCAAATTATTTGTTAAAAGAGCTGGTTATCCCGTTCAGAGTTATACTATATTGCCTACAGAGAACAGCATGGTTTAATCTATAAATCTTAGTGGGGTTGGGATTATCATGAAAGGATGCCTCCTCAAATGTTCTGTGCTGATGCACCATTGCAATGAACGTTTACCTACAAAGGAAGAGTTCATGGAAGGGGAACCCCAGCAAGGAATGCAAGTGGGGATTTAGGTTTAATTTGTTTTGCAGTACAGAATACACACTAGTACTTCGTTACATAATGCTCGGAGTAAAGCAGTTCATTTTAATGTTTTTTGTTCAGAACATGGAGAAGACAGACAGTTTTCTTCATGATATTCGCAGAGTTGATATAATAAAAGTCCATATGTGGTACCAGTTCATTCTATCGATATTTCTTTGTGAAAGAGCCCATAAAACAATTTAGGTAATTCAATGCCTCACAGATAATGCTGAACTGAGGTGTTACCATTAAAACCCAGGGCTTGAGTCCGTAGCAAAATATGCTCAACCATGGAAGTCGTACCTCCTCCTCTCTATACACACCTTGCCATCTGTGGCCTCCATTTAATCAGACTATCAAATGATCCAATACTGTTAGAAAAACTGTCCAAATGATTCAATATTACAAAAACGTTCTCAATATTTCAAAGTCTCCATTAACGCCTATAGGAGTTTTTGTAGATAAATAATTTAAAAACGCTTTTCTAACAATATTGAATCATTTGGAAACCAAGGGCTATGTGAGCCAGGAACTCAGTGAACAAATAGTAGGTAACAAGAACATGCTCCCCTGCCAGTCTCGCTGCCCAAAAATCACCTGATAAATATTTCTTTGAGGGGGCTATCACCTCCCCCTTATTAACCAGTATTAGAACTACTGATCTTTTTATATCAAAGGTCTACTGTGAGATGCAACTCACACAACAAACAAACAAACACTAACAAACAAACAAACACTAACAAACAAACAAACATAGTATCCTGCTGTCCACCCACCACCCACAAATGCTCAAGCCTAGGAAGGCCTCTGATTGCACAACAATCTTTTGGAACAGGGATCTACAGCCACTTACATTAGTTGTAGTGGTTATGGTGCCTACGCGTTCCTTTAAAGATATGTATAAAATAAAAGGTGAGATTGAAATCCTACTTTACTTTCCAAAAGGATCAAACTGAACATCACTCACTTAGCGTCAGGAGCAGCAACGTCAACGCCATGCTTCACCAGGTCTCAGAATGTTATATCGCTAAGAGGAAAGAACAATAAACTATTTAGTAACACAAAACATTCAGTTTATTAACATCGTTTCTGTCTTCTATGTGTATACTTGTTTCAGTGTTTTTTGAAAAACATTGAAAATTTTAATTTAGAGCATAAAGACACATTTAGTATAGGGAGAGGTATTAGCAGTAGAAAGAGGGAAGTGCTCATGCCATTGTACAGAACACTGGTGAGACCTCACTTGGAGTATTGTACGCAGTACTGGAGACCGTATCTTCAGAAGGATATTGATACCTTAGAGAGGGTTCAGCGAAGGGCTAGTAAACTGGTTCATGGATTGCGGGATAAAACTTACCAGGAAAGGTTAAAGGATCTTAACATGTATAGCTTGGAGGAACGACGAGAAAGGGGGGATATGATGGAAACATTTTTGGGCAGACTAGATGGGCCAAATAACTCTTATCTGCCGTCACATTTTATGTTTCTATTTTTACATAATTTAGTATATTATGATGAAAAGTAAAGCTGTGTAAATTTGCATAACTTGTACATTTATATAGCCCTCAAAATACACTAAAAATAATCAACAGACCATAACCACTCCCTACATTTTGTTTTATAATCATAAAAGTTTCCTTGTTCCCACAACTCAGAAAACATCTTTAAAATGTTTACTGGGCGAATAATGAAGCAGAAGTAAGTAAAAAAATAAATAAAATAATTCTACACTGCAATTCAGAGTTCAGGGTGGCTTTGCTACCCATAATGCATTGGCTCTGCTCATATATGCTCGGAGAGAGATAGAGAAATGCGTCCAGTACTGCTACACGTGTGCACACAACGCCAGCACAGCACTCTAGGGGTTTATTTATTTACCGTGCCCAGTGTGTTCAGATAAAGTAAAGAAAATAAACACGTGGGATATTTAAAATAAATAAATAAGACAATAAGATACATTTTAATTAGTTATTTGGTTATGCAAAAATCATGCAAGTGGCAGACGTACTCTAGTGAGTCTCAGGCAAAAAATCTAGGAGAAATCTTCCAATTTCCTCTCTCTCCTCTTTTCTGCATCAGTCACAGCAACATTAAAGTAATTAATAAGTCAGATAACGTACGGACACTCGGGAGATTGCAGTTACATTCAGGGAATTGCACAATAGACAGGAGTGTGTATATGTCATGAAAATACTGTGCTAGATAAATCATTTCCTCAGTCTCACTGCAGCCTGAGTATTTTCAGTCGCTGCAGAATTTCCATTCCTAGCCTAAAAGGTCTTTTTTTGATTGTTTTACTCTAACTGCGACCCTTTTATAGCTTAAACTAAAATCACCATTAAACAGTCAATGAAAGGCTAACTGATGACTGACAGGTGTAAAGGGCGGAGCTTATAACAATGATTGACAGGGAGCTGAGATGGAGACACCCAGTTACAGGATAAAAAAGGTGGATTTCTACATTTTATTTCAGTTTTTACACCTCACAAATATATTTGTTAAATATAGGGGTAAGTAAACATAATGTTAAAATTCATGGGGCAACACAATTCTACTTTAAACATTTGATAAATATTAATCAATAATATTCTTTTTATAAAACAGAATTTTTTAATCTAGTCACATTGCAATATGTTCCGTCTTTCCTCATTAATCAGCACAAGCAGTTATATAATACATTTTATAAAATTTATCATTTGTACCTGTGATAAAAGGCACGGGCTCTCCTTCTGAAAATGAAGCCTTGTTGCATTATTTTATATGATTCGGGGCACAGGGCGTCTGCCGAGAAAGGAGGACCTTTAAGGAGTGACCTGTGATCAGTTTTAATTTAATTGCCCATCCTGGGTGGAACTGTGTTTGAAACAAGAAGAAAATTAGAATTATTATCAGGGACGTAGTTATTTGGAAATTCCACCCTGTGAAAGGCTGAGCAGTCATTGTTCAAAGCATAGCATGTATAAACTTGCCGACAAACCCAGAACATTCACAGAACTCTATTCAGAACAATTACGTGTACCAGATAATTATATTTAGAGATGATAAATGGTATAAATGCATTTTGCACACAGTATATTTTCACTTTTACCTCCTTTGTAACATGCCACAAAATCCAGCTGATTCTGTAGCTGGATATTAATGTATAAAAGGTGGAGTTGCAGGTTATTACAATAGGTCTCATACACCGAGTTACACATGACATCATCATTCTACTTTGAGTGATGTCAGCTCACAAAGCGGCCATGTATGGGAATATTTGCTGCGTCGCCTTTGCAATATTTTGCCTTCTCTTAGACCCTTTTAACCTCTATGAAAATGAACTACAAGGAAAAGTGAGTGAGATATAAAAGTACTACTAATACAACATTTTTATATTTATAGTCCACACATATGTGGTCCCTCTTAGCTGCCTGGTAGTTAAAATTCTCACTTTTTCATGGAGACTCCTCACGGATTTGTAAGTTACAGCTAAGTGTGGTCCAGTCATTAACTGTCATTCGGCTCTTCCACCACTAGAAGTGAGAGGGAGAACCACAGCTAGATAGAAAGACAAAACCTGGGTACACAAGGTGGTATCCAAAATAAACAGAATTTATTTCAGGAACAGGTACAGTAAAGTTTCGGCTGAATATGTGAGCCTTTATCAAGCCTAATATGGCTAATAAGCTTCCCAAATGATTCAATACTGTTATAAAAACTTTCAAACAATTTCTCTACAAAAATTGCAGTCGACTTTGGCCTCAATTTAATATTTTCGCACAAGCTTTTCAAATAATTGTATATTTTGAGAAATACTTTAGTGGTTGAATATTTTTACATTTTATGCTACATTATCCAACAATATTATTTTGAGGCCTTTGTTCTTTTTTCACAAATCCATTAAGGTCACGATAAATTCTGAGTTTTGTTATTACTGTCTAAACTTGACAGACAATAATTCACTATTTAGTGAATACAGAGCCGGTACAAGGTTGCCCAGAGCCCGAGGCAAGATGCCAGATTGTGGCTCAAGTTATTTCCTGTGAATGTTGTGTGTGGTAGCTGAATGTTGTATGTGTGTGTTGTGGCTGAGTGTATATTGTGTGTGCTGGTTGGGTTTTAGGTGTAGAAGTAGTCTGAATGTTGTGTGTGTGTGTGTGTATGTGTGTGTAGAGGTGAGTCTGAATGTGTTTCATTGTTGTGTGCTATAGCGTCACTACAGAGGGGAAGGGGAAAGTTGCTCTCTAAATTGTTCAGTGACCCTCTGTGTGTGGGGGTGCCCACAGGAAACAACCAACACTTGGCAGGGCAGGCACCTTCCTTCCCAGACAGCAGGTGCCTCCTCTGCTAAAATATAAAGGTGTCCGGACTGGATGGGTGTGCAGGCACTTAATGTGATCTTTCTGCACAGCTCCCTTGCACACCCTGTAGTGTGATATGACGTCATCCCAGCATCACTAGAGGACATGTATGGAATCTGTGCAGGAATAGCACAGAAATCCCAGCTCCAACCACTGGCCA
>OW240921.1:2624293-2657228 GCA_933207985.1 Pelobates cultripes | reverse complement strand
CCTGGGATGACTTACAGTTGGGCGGTGGAGATGGGACCGAGGTCTCTCTACCGGCCCTACAGGGATGCTGGGCAGCCTGCCCAGATCCCGAACCCCAGCTGGAGATACCGGGAGTGGGGACAGTTGGTTTCCCTCCCCAGCGGCAGCATAATTGGCAGGGAGTCTTTCTCCCCAGCAGCAGTCAGGGATGCAGAGAGAGGAGACAGCTGGTCCCTCTCCTCAACCGCAGGGGTCCCATTCCACAATAGCGGTGCCTGTCACCAGGAGACAGGGCACTGGGAGCGGGTGGTGCAGATGGGACCGAGATCTCTGCAGCCTGCCGAGATCCCCAACTGTGGAATCCTGTACAAGATGAGGATGCCAGTAGCAGTCTTCCCCAAGAGCATGGTGAGAGCCTGGGAGAGGAGGTTGTCATCCCTCCCTAGGCACAGCAAGAATGCCAGGGAGAGGGTAGTTGAGTTCTCTCCCCAGCGACCAATTTCCAATTGTGTTCCGGGTGCAGTGGAGTGAACTACGGCCTCCACTGACACCCTCCCAGCAGAAGAGCTGGTATCAGGGCAGAGCCCTACCTGTCTCTTTGTTCTGGGGCCTGACGACCCACAGGTCAACCAAGCTGCAACGCTGGCTATGGGGCAGAGTGCCGCTGACCTCTGCCCACCAAGCACTTACAGATTCACGACTGGGAGCAAGGGAGAGAGCGGGGGTGACGGACAGCACCCACACAGAAACTTGGATCTAACCGGGCTGAGTCTGGAGCAGGAGGCTACCAGGTCAGACAATTGTGTTACACTTGTAACGGATCACCTGGCACCCTGACTGGTTACCTCCGTTGATGGATGCTCCTAGCGCTTCCTGAGGCCTCCAAGCACTGCAGCAGGCACCACAACCACCGAACTGGACAAGCATACGAATGCTCTCAAGCATATGAATGCTGTAAGCAGCTGAACAGGAAAAGCATACAATCAGCTTACACTCCTGGCAATCAGCATACAATCCAATTCCCCCAATAACGTTTTGAGGTCAAGCAGAACTGACTGTACTGGCACATACAGCCTCTTTTATTCACAATCCACAAACATAGTACTGCACACAGGGTTTTGAAATACAACCAATCAATCCGTACAATACACACAGACACTCCCACACAAAATCCTCCCCTCTGCCTGTGATATGATTACTAAACACAATGGTTAATATAATACAGAGATATACAGTATTATAAAACATATCACAGGGAGCCCAAAACATGCAATAACCCCATAAAAAGTATATCCTCGGATCCGGGGGATCTGGGTGAACCACATATCCAAAATTCACCCAGATCCGTTCAGTAGTTTGGAAGATACAGTTTAATGCAGATTCCTAAGAACATATACAGGCTATATGAAAAATAATTACTGTATAATGTGTCCCCTGTTGTATAGTTTAAAACTACAGCACGATGTCTTTGTGCACCAAATACCGGCGAGATGGCACCGTGTAGAAAAGTCCAAACAGTGTCTGTGAGTTAAAATGACTGCCATCCATTGTTCTCACCATGTGCCTCTGATACATGAAATGGTGGCCACCCAGTAACTCGACAGTATGTCCCCAGATGGTTCTTAAAGGGCCAGCAGCAGCATAATAAAATCAAGTATGCCCACATCAGTTCCTAGAAGGGCAATACATCCCAAGGCCATAGTCGCAGGGCAGGAGGCTGGCAAACAGGCCCCTCCAAAAACCAGTGGCGAGGTTACTTTTGCCACAAGACTACCTCAGCCACCGACTGATAGGAGGTCAGGTACCTGGTTAGTCACTACCTAATCCTCTCCTACCACCAGCACCATTAGGCAGAGCAGGGGTTGATGGTGAGGATAGTACCAGTATTGGACAGAGGCAGGTTGGACAGGAACACTCGGACCATCTTCCAGGAATTTAAAAACCAGACAAAAATATATATATTTATAAATCCTCTTGCCTAGCTGCTACTGCCAGTGTAATTTACAGCCACAATTATTAAATTTTTTAGGATTGTTTTACTGATTTGAGATTTTTCTTTCCTTTTATTTTTTGTAAGAGATGGATTATTTCATTGGCAGCGTGCTTCTGTGACGTACACTGTGTTTGACAAATTGCAAGTTTCTTCCCTCAGTAATATACACAGTGTGTGGCAGCTTCATGCACAAATAACCCTGAAAATAATCATTCTAAAATGTAGCGGTTTAGTGCTGATCGTTGTAGTGTTCTCACCCTGCCTGGCTGAGTGTTGCAGTGTGAGAATACTTGCTGTCTCCACAGACACTGTTAGTAGAAGCCAATAGCGCACTGTGTTTTTCTCTACACTGAAGGACAGTCACTCATGCTACAGACTGGATGTGTGGGAACGCTTCATTCCTCTCAGGGTGGAATGGCTGAATGGGTCATCAAATGCCCACAGTTTGTTTCCTTTCATTAATTAAAAATTAAAATAACTTTTCTACCATATTAATTAGTAGAAAATTGCAAAAGGAAAAATGACCAATCATTATAAAACGAAGTACTCTTACTTAATTGTTTTAATACAGATATATATTTTATTTGGACAACTCAAAATTATGGCTGATATTGCACAGTCATTAGGCTAGACAATATAGGAGCCATTTGTGCATTGCAGCAGAGTACTAGGCACCATTTTCCCTGCCTCCCTGGGTCCTAGAAATCATTTTGGATCAGATGAACCGAACATTATTGTTTTTTTCGGGCAAACTGAGTTGGTCAAATCAAATTATCCCGCCATTCACAAGTCTAGTCAACTTTTATTTAATCTTTTCCCAGTTTATGGCGGCGAGCTCTTTTTAATGTTAGAGAGCGTCAACTCACATTTTTATATAAATAATATAGGATCATCAATTCCATTCAGACATCTCCCAAAAGTCACATTACTAATGATTGTTCTAGCTGACACTTTGCCAGTAAGGAACTGTACTAAATCCTGTACCGAGGGGCACAGATTAATATTTCCTGACAATAGTAATAAATGAATTAAGTTATATATCTGAAATCTGTCTTCAGATACTGTGACATCGTTCATGTCATGTATATCTATACTGTACCTGTTAGTTGTGGTTGTCCTTTTATTGCATGTATTTATATTTTACAATATTTCCATCTGATACTACACTTGTTTAAAAAGCTCTATTTCTGATGATGAAAATCTTACATGTATTTCACATGCTTATATTTTTATATGCATGTGAAGACACACGTCAAGCACCATAACCCCCATCGCAAGTAGTCACACTATTTTAGAATGGTTTCACTTTTCACTTGGGTATCGCCAGGCGTGCAATCCAGACGGCCAGGCTTGGTCACCCAGACGAACACTTAGAACACTGCGGTGGAAATTGCTACAAAGTAGCAATTAGGCTTAACAAGCACAAGGGTGGTCTTTGGTTCATGCAGCTGTTTGGTTCCCGAACCAAATATAAAATCCCACAAACCAAGTCTGTTCAGTTCGTCACAAATAGTTTTAGAAGCGGTCATCTGTATGCTTCTTGCTGGACATGTCTTTCTCCTGGACGAGGACGATGAAGGGAAAAGTACTACAGTACCAGATGTTTTTGTCTTTTTTTTTTAACACAGATTTGAGATGTTTCAGAAAAGTATGGATTGTTTTATTTAGATGAACTTATAGAAAACGTTACTATGTAATAATGCTCGGTTATTGTATGGATTTAAAAATAACAATTAATACTAATTTGTTTGTATTTTCAATCTGGTGGACTTTTTCACGTATGTTATTTTTCAAAATGTACATGAGAAATAATACATAAATTCCTGATTATGTAATATCGATATGTTTAACCAGGAAAGGTACATGTAGCTCGTCCCGAGTTTCCAAGTACATCATTGGGTCTAGATATTGTTATTTTCCATCTATGTATTTTCATATAATGCAAGCCAAGCCATTGTGTGAATCAGCGGGCTCCAACCGAGTATTGAAGACAAACCAACAGTCTGGGATTTAGACATTGCCCGGACTGGGTTGGGAGTCAACTGTGTAGAGAACTTATTCTCAATCTCTGGAATGCACAGTCCAACTGTTTCCACCCCTTAACTAGAAATGTGTCATACATGTCCCAACCACGTGTTCTACTTACAGTATTTGGGATTTACTTAAACTATAACATAATGCAAAATAAGGCTTTATGGATAGATTGATCACGCTTGTAAGAAAAAACAACAAATTCTTTTATTTTCACAAATTTAATTATCTGTAATGATTCAAAATCCATAAATTGTTATACAGGGGAAGCTGAATCAGCATAGCTGGCCACACCCACTGCGCACAGGATGTTTAGCTACAATATTCTGCTCGGACACATATTTGGTGGCTGTTTGCATAGTAGTCCTCTTTACAGAAGCAACCCCATACACACATTTTATTACAAAATGTGGGTGGGTCATCGATATTGGCACATGTGACTGGACAAGCCGTGCCGCAGCTTAGAAAGTCTGCATGAGGCTGATCACAGGGCACTGAAACAGAACAATACAGTATAGACAATTACTGACAAAACAGACAAAATTGATTATTTGTAGAAGATAGCAAGACAGTAAGTAATATATATAACAAATATCAATGAATTATGCATGATAATGGTGGGTTCTAGAAAAGAGCAGATATCATAGATCTAGAGACAGAGGGGGGACAAATCTAACTCCCGCCATTAGCAATCTGGGTTTGGACAGACCTTTGCTGTTTTTATCTAGAAAATTTACTCTCATTAATCAAAAATGTTGTACAAAGCAATTTAATATCCTTAGTGCTCCTTCTACAAAGACAGCAATCACAGAACATTGACAGAACAAATAATCGCATGCAGAAAGTGTTCTTATATATTGGATGCTGTAATTTTTACTGACGGTGTGGCTGTATGTGATTATATTACTGTATATTATTAACCCTTTCCTCCCACTGTGGCTAATGCCTGTGTGAACCTCCAATTCTCTAGGCAGGCCAGGCCCCTTTCTGGACATGTTCAACCCTTTGCGTCAGTGGCCCAACCTTTTACCCATCCTGCCTCACCAACTGTTGGTTTGAGGGATGGAAGCGAGATTTTACTATAGGGTATGAGTATTCTTTTTGCTACATCCTGTGAGTTTCTCTCCAGCACCATCTACACCAGATACAGGACCCCCGGGAGGTATGACTGTTTTAGTGTTTTCTGTTGATATGATTCTGTAATTAAGTCCATCAGAATTGTCAGCACCAGGCCCAATGGACTCTTAATCAGGCTTTGGCCTGTCCCCCCTCCCAGACAATAGCAGCCTTTCTAGTAAAACTTCAGTTCTGTTCCAGGGTCCAATGTGAGGGAAGGAGGAACAGGAGACCTGCAATGACTATATGGTAAAAATACCGTCTGTAACATGACCTTCTATGTACGAGCATTAAAGCCACATATACATATTATTCCTGCATTCTGATGGCACTTATAGATCCGGCATTTCTCCATCAGAATCCTTGCAAATACATTAGGTGTTTTTAGCTATTGTTCCTGCATTTCTATGTGTAAGAGACACAGATAGTATTGTTGCTGCCATGTTCAGAATATGGAAATGTTTTCAAGGATAAGGTGTATAATAAATATGGCTGTAACCCCCTAAATATTTCTATAAAGGATGACTGAATAAATAAAAAGTCTAATTCATTACAGTTACATCATATAAAAAAAAGATTAACTGCAAAGCCTCAACTACTTCCTGATTTTCAGCAAACTAGTGAAATTAAGTGATAATAATATTTTCATTCTTTGTGTCCTGTTTAAAACATTCTATAAATGTTGGTTCTCCTGCCTGGGTTGTCCCGTAATGTCCATGTGATGTCCATGTGCAAAGTGGGATATTGGAATATGTTATCAGCAAACAGATCTTGTGTTCAGCAAATCAGGTTATTACAAAAACATTTCCTTACCTGTTACTTTCTTAGCTTGACTGACCAGCGCCAGACACAGAGCTAAAAGAGCAGGAGATCAGTTTATTATACAGATGGCAATAACACTGCATGCTTAAACAAACCCAATAATGAAAGTAAGTACAGCTTGCTCATTTACAGATCTGATTCTTATATAACCGGTATCTCCTTCTTCCTCACAAGAGATAAATGATATCTGGCTTCTAATATCATTGCTCACTGTATTGTCAAAAATATTGAAAAAAATTGTCTATTCGCAACTTTGTGAGTATTACCAACAATCAAACTATCTGACCCTTGGTCAATCAAGTTTCCACGCAAATCACTCAAATACAACAGCCCTTTTAAAAGTTTGCAATGACATCCGAATTGGCATGGAACAAGGAGACCTTACTGGAGCTATTCCCTTGATTTTGCCTTTGACACAGTAGACCACTACATTCTACTGCACAAACTCAAAAACACAGGTATTGCAGATCATTCTCTAACAATATGTGTCCATTTCTGACAGCAACTCTCTCCCCCAGTCACGTGTGGTGTCCCCCACAGTTTCATTCTTGGCCCCCTACATGTACGCAGACAACACAATAATCTATGCGAGCAAATCCGATCTACCGCAGCTTGAGGCTGTGCTCCAAGACCAGTTTACAGAGGTAGAAAAGTGGATCACAAAAACAAACTCTTCCTAAACACCTACAAAACTGTCACAATGATCTTTGGAACAGTACCTAAATTACACAAATTACACAATTCCCATCTTTGCATCAGAACTAAATCAAATAGCACACTGACCGCACATAGAAATCCTCTTCAAAACTTTATCCAAAACTAGGTGCCCTGTACAGAAACAAATCCTGCCTAAGCCCTAAAGTAAGAAAACAGTGCAGTAAATGCTGATGCCAATCATTGATTATGGAGATGTAGTATATGCACCTGAACTGCAAACCCACCTTAATAAACTCAATACATTGTATAACTCGTGCTGTCAATTGGTATTACAATGTAATTACAGGACCCACCATTGTGAAATGCTAAAAGAACTAAGCTGGTTATCGCTGGAATCCAGACGCACCCTTCATCTTTCCAGCCTTGCGTTTTAGAGCTTTTCTGGAAAGCTCCCACCCTACCTGAGCAAAATGCTCTCCCCGGCTGTTCCCACTTTCTATAACCTCCGATCCAGTACCAGCAGTTTATTTAGTCTACCTCAATACAAAATGAAAGCAGCTTGATCCTCCTTTTCCTACAGAGCACCGCAATTATGGAACGACCTCCCGCACACTTTCAAATCTTCCCCAGGCTTAAAATCCTTTAAGAGATCCCTCTCAAAACAGAATGCACATGTCATAGTTGATTATATATTTCCTACCTGTTCTGTGTTACATTTTGTATATATTGTGTATTAATATTGTTTTTGTTTTATTGTATCCTATTGTATCAATGCAATGTTTTGTGGACCCAGGACATACTTGAAAATTAGAGAAATCTCAATGTATCCTTCCTGGTAAAATATCTAAATAAATAGGTGTGGCAAAAGTAACCTCGCCACTTGGTTTTGGAGAGGCCTGCTTGCCAGCCTCTTGCTCTGTGACTATGTGGGGTGTATTGCCGTTTAAAAACTCAATTAGGGCATATTGGATTTTAAAGCACTGTTTCTGCCCCTTTAAATGTTATTGGAAAAGATTTGCACTTTCAAAATGGCACTTCGGAAACAGCCGAAGTAGTCGAAGTGGCCGCTATTCGTACAGTCGAACACGTGGCGGCGTCAATCTTGTTTAGCCGAACGCGGCCAGTGGTGTTTGGTCATCGAGTTCATAGAACTCAAATCAGACACGCAACGGCACAAATACCGCTGAACTTTACCTTCTCCAGACCTCTACGCTTCGACTGGAGTCGAACACTGTTCGACAATTCGAACGGCACTGTAACATTGACGGTTTGCATGAACGGTTGCAGTTCATCTATTTGAACTGAATTTAACAATGGAAATAGACTGGCCGCACAGCCAAATTCTCTGGAACTGTTTTGGGCATAAAAATGTGCATGCGGTTGGTCAAATGTGACTTCCAGAAATTTCCTGAACCCCTGCTGTGATTTGTGTGATTTTTGGATATGTTGTTCACCCATATCAGGGCTATCCAAGGGTGTATAATTTATGGGGATATGTGGTGTTTTGAGGTGTTTTCTGTGTTTTGTGAAACGTGGTTTTTCTGCTTGGGGATAATTGAGTTAATTACAGTAGCTTACTCAATTATCTCCCAAGCAGAGGGGAGTGTTTGTGTACATTATCTGGGAGTGTCTAACTGTATAATACGGTTTTGATTGGCTTTTGTGACTTTGTGTTCTGTGCTCCACAATGTCCACGTGGGTGGTAACCTTGTGGTAAAACTATATAAAAGACAATAAACCCTCAGATTGCTGAGTTCCTGTTTTACCCTCAATATAGAACCTTGTTTCATATGTGGGGGAAAAGGCTGCATCTACACTGGGGGATTGCTATACTCTGTACATAATCACTAAGCTCTATTAGGAGGTTGTTCCTGCTACTCTCTCTTGGAGGAGACGTTCACCCACTGGAACCTGGAGCCTTGTCATGGGTCCAGGGTGGGTGGAGGACAGCGAGACCCCAACCAAGCTGCGGCGGTTCGTGGGATCTGCAGTGCTTATGGTGTCTGGTGCGGTACTGATTGTCCTTAGTAAACACTAGGAGCATCGATTGACAGAGGGTCCATCACAATTGGAATTAGTTTAAAACTGCTGTGAGAATCCTTTGTGAAAGTTACAATATACATGTACAGGGGCCACCATTGCTGTTAGTGACATCACTAACTTGTAGAATGATAGATACAGAAAAAGCTATAACTTACAGGGTTATTCAATAAACTGTGCATTGCCATGTGTAGCGGAGCTCCCTGTACCCCTGTCTGGGTACCTCTGCCAAAGGACCGCTTACTAGCTGGAACAGGGGACAAACCTCAGCCCTTCTGACCACAGTTGCCATGACTTGACTGGGGCCCTGGAACCTCTCTTTCCTGGAGCTGAATGGGGAATTTGCCCTAGACACCCCCAGGCACTGGACGACACTCAGTCCTGGGTGCTCTAGTCCTTACGAGGACTTTCCCCATTGAATCCTCCCCACTAGAACAGTGATTAAAGAGTAGCCCTTTCCCCTCCCAGTAACCAGACGCCACATAGTTCTGGGAGTACAAGCTTGAGTACTTTAATGGTAGCCACAACTGGCCTTATATGCATGTCCCCATGCAAGGAGCACTTGCCCCTGGACCTGAGAGTAAACCACAGTAGAAACAAATACACAATTACATTGTCTCTCAGATCCAGGACACTCCCATACATAATTAGATAATCCCTCCTCAGTGCCTGGGAGATAATTGGATCAGGAACTGTACTAATCTAATCCAATTATCTCCAAGCACAGAAAAAGCATACTTTTCCAAAACACCCCAGCATTTAGTCATTATAAAAAAAAACAGAGTGAGTAAGACAAAATGATCTATAAGATGAGGCAGAAAGGGGCTAAGCAAGTTATAAGAGCTTCCAAATCACACACAGAAGAGAAAATAGCACAGTCAGTAAAAAAAGGGGACACAACATTTTTTAGATACATAAATGAGAAAAGGAAAGTAAAACAAGGCTTAGTTAGATTAAAAACAAAAGAAGGAAGGTATGTAGAAGAGGATAAAGCTCTAGCTGACTGCCTCAATTAATATTTTTGTTCAGTATTTACAGATGAAAATGAAGGAAAGGGACCTCAGTTTGGTAAAAGGACAAATTAGTCATTTGTTACATGTGCGTTTACAGAGGAAGATGTTCTATTTCAACTGTCTAAAGTAAAGACAAATAAGTCAATGGAGCCTAATGGACCCACAGTTATTAAAATAACTTAGTGATGTACTAGCAAAACCATTAACAGATTTATTTAACCAATCATTGTTAACAGGAGTAGTCCCAGAAGATTGGAAGTTATTGAAATGTTGTGCCCTTTCACAAGAAAGGTAATAGGGAGGAGTCGGGAAACTATAGGCCAGTAAGCCTTACTTCAGTAGTGGGGAAAATTATGGAAACCATGTTTAAGGATAGGGTTATTAAACATCTAAAATCACATGGATTTCAAGATCAGAGACAACATGGGTTTACGTCAGGGAGATCATGCCAAACTAATCTTATTGATTTTTTTGATTGGATAACTAAAATTATAGATCAGGGTGGTGCAGTAGACATTGCTTACCTAGATTTCAGTAAGGCTTTTGACACTGTTCCACATAGAAGGCTTATCAATAAACTGCAATCTTTAAGTTTGGATTTCAATATTGTTGAATGGGTTAGGTAGTGGCTGATTGACAGGCAACAGAGGGTTGTAGTCAATGGAGTATATTCAAAGCAAGTTCTAGTTACCAGTGGGGTACCTCAGGGATCTGTACTTGGACCCATTCTCTTTAATAATTTTATTAGTGATATTGCAGAAGGTCTTGATGGTAAGGTATGTCTTTTTGCTGATGATATGTAATATCTGTTAAAATATGTAACAGGGTTGATATTCCAGGAGGGATAAGCCAAATGACAAATGATTTAGGTAAACTAGAAAAATGGTCAGAATTGTGGCAACTGACATTTAATGTGGATAAATGCAAGATAATGCATCTTGGACGTAAAAACCCAAGGGCAGAGAACAGAATATTTGATAGAGTCCTAACCTCAACAATTGAGGAAAGGGATTTAGGGGTGATTATTTCTGATGACTTAAAGGTAGGCAGACAATGTAATAGAGCAGCAGGAAATGCCAGCAGAATGCTTGGTTGTATAGGGAGAGGTATTAGCAGTAGAAAGAGGGAAGTGCTCATGCCATTGTACAGAACACTGGTGAGACCTCACTTGGAGTATTGTACGCAGTACTGGAGACTATATCTCCAGAAGGATATTGATACTTTAGAGAGAGTTCAGAGAAGGGCTATTGTGACAAACTCCCCTTTTCAAGTGAATTTGCCAAGAGTTTCTGGAGGGGACTACTTGCCAGCCTTTTACCCTGTGACTATGGCCCCTGCAATAGAACTGGCTAAGATACTTCAAACAGGCTCTGTTCGTGCAATTGGGACTATATGGTTTGTTTACCGAACAACCGCACGAACAGAGACCACCCTGGAGCTTGTTAACACCTATTGACAATTTGGAACTTTCTCACCGCAGTGTTCTAATTGATCGTCTAGGTAGCTGTGATTCCTATGAACAACCACGAGGTGGCAGCCATCTTGTTCACATGATTGCAGGCAGCGGTGTTTGGGCATGAATCTCATGGAACTGAAATCGGATACAGAAACTCTCGAACAACGATGAACTTCCATCATCGCCTGCATTCGTATCTGTTTAGCTTAGAAGGGCACTGTTCGGTGAGATCATTCGTCTGGATGAAGGGAACAAGCTCCAGAGGAAGACTATTGACTCAGTTCGGTACTTTTTTTGTTTGCAAACTACCGAACTAGACCGTCTGCAAGCCCTGATTCTCTGGAACTGTTTTGGGCATGAAACCATGTGTGCCGCCGGTCAAAAGAGAGTTCCAGGAATTTCTTGAACCCCTTCTCTGATCTGAGTGATTTTTGGATATGTTGTTCACCCAGATCAGGGGATATGTTGTATTTTGGGGTACTTATTTGGACTTTATACAAATATGTGTTTTTTCTGCATAGGGATAATTAAGTTATTGCATTATCTACCTTAATTGTATCACAGACAGAGGGGAGGGATTGTGTACTTTATGTGGGAGTGTCGTTCATTGTTACATTGTTTTGATTGGCTTGTATACTTTGTATCCTGTGCCCAACAAGGTCCACCTGGGTGTCAATCTTGTTGTGAAACTTATATAAAAGGCAATGTGCCTACATAAAACTGCTATTCCAGCTTAGACTCCAAAACTGTGTGTCTTCCTGTTATTAGAGGGAAAGAAGATTTACTCCTGTGTCTGCTGTTCCAGCTTGCAGGGGATTCAACGGGGAAATCCCTTGTAAGGACTAGAGCTAATTGCGCCTTCAGCTCCAAGAAGGAGCGGTTCCAGGGCCCCAGTACAGCCACAGCGACTGTGGGCAGAAGTGCTGCTGTTTGTCCCCTGTTCCTGCTACGCTCTCTGGACTAGGAGAGGTCTACCCACTGGAAGCTGGATCCTTGTCTTGGGTCCAAGGTGGGTAGAGGACAGCGAGTCCCCAACCAAGCTGCAGTGGTTCGTGGGGTCTATGCTGTTCCAGTGCAGTGATTCGCAAGTACTAGGAAGCAGTACTAGGAAGCAGCGGTAGACGGAGGTACCCGGTTGGGGTGCCAGGCGGTCCATTACAGCTACAGATACTGGTTAATGGATTGCAGTATAAAACTTACCAGGAAAGGTTAAAGGATCTTAACATGTATAGCTTGGAGGAAAGACAGGACGGGGGATGTGATAAAAATGGTCAGAGCTGTGGCAACTGACATTTAATGTGTATAAGTGCAAGATAATGCATCCTGGGCATATAAAACCAAAGGGCAGAGTACAGAAAATTTGATACCCTACTAACCTCAACATCTGAGGAAAGGGATTTAGGGGTGATTATTTCAGATGACTAAAGGTAGACAGACAATGTAATAGAGCAGCAGGAAATGCTAGCAGAATGCTTGGTTGTATAGGGAGAGGTATTAGCAGTAGAAAGAAGGAAGTGCTCATGCCATTGTACAGAATACTGGTGAGACCTCACTTGGAGTATTGTACGCAGTACTGGAGACCGTATCTCCAGAAGAATATTGATACTTTAGAGAGAGGTCAGAGAAGGGCTACTAAACTGGTTCATGGATTGCAGGATAAAACTTACCAGGAAAGGTTAAAGGATCTTAACATGTATAGCTTGGAGGAAAGGCGAGACAGGGGGATGGGGGGGAAGGGTGTGATAGAAACATTTAAATACATAAAGGTAATCAGCACAGTAAAGGAGGAGACTATATTAAAAAGAAGAAAACCTACCACAACAAGAGGACATAGTCTTAAATTAGAGGGACAAAGGTTTAAAAATAATATCAGCAAGTATTACTTTACTGAGAGGATAGTGGATGCATGGAATAGCCTTCCAGCTGAAGTGCTAGAGGTTAACAGAGTAAGGGAGTTTAAGCATGCGTGGGATAGGCATTAGGTTATCCAAACTATAAGATAAGGCCGGGGACTAATGAAAGTATTTAGAAAATTGGGCAGACTAGATGGGCTGAATGGTTCTTATCTGCCGTCACATTCTATGTTTCTATGTTTGTGAGCCAGTGAACTATTTTATCCTCTTTTGTTGGACAACATATTTGCTCTGATTGTTCAATCCAGTCAGTATTTTTCTGTGAATCCGTGGTCAGATTTCAATAGAAGACATTAAAACATTTTGTGCAATGGGTATTGTGAAAAATCCAAGTATCAGAGATTATTGTACGAGCAACCCATCCTGGCTAACATTTTTGTTCACAGGGGTTATGAAGTGGGCTTGCTATGACCAAATGCTGCAATTTCCTCTATTTCAAAAATATCTCTCCCTATAAAAGACTCATTGTTTGACAGGATCTGCAACATTTTTCCCCTTATCCAACTTCTGTCTGACAGATTTCCCCCAAATTATAGTTGATATTTGTAACCCTCAGCATAAAAGGGTTAAACCGCCGTTTAGGAGATCTTCCCCTCCCAGAGACACAGGCACAGCTACTGCAGAACACCAATCCGCCGAACAGGAAACCATATGAATGCTGTAAACAGCCGAATAGGAAAAACCATACGAATAGGTTTACACTCCTAGCAGTCAAACTGGAACAGCATACAATAAATCCCCCAAAGAACGAGACAAGGCTTCGTTTTGAGGGTCAAGCAGGAACAGCCAGAGCTGTGGGTTTATTGTGCTTATGTACACATTCTTACACATTAGTACCACCCACAGGGTTTTGGAACACAACCAATAAACACATACAATACACTCAGACACTCCCACACAAATTCCTCCCCTCTGCCTGTGAGTCAATTACCTTACACAATGGGCAATGTAATTAGCACAAGCAGAGAAATACAATTTTCCCACATTATTCATAACTTGAAAAGTATGCATCACATTCACATAAAATTACATTTTCAGCATCAGCACACTCCAAATACAAACATATGTCAAATTCATACAAATTGGTCCAATGGTTCAAAAGATAGATCGTAGTCCTTTGTGACCAAAGGAAGCATGGCTTTTCTGCCCAAAACCAGTTCCACAGAGTCTTCTATCCTGGAGATAATTGTGAAGTAATCCAATTATCTCCAAAGACAGAAGCAAAACTCCATTGAACACATGACAGCAAAAGACAATAAAACACATAAAAATATATAACTCTGCAGCCATTGCACAAAACAGGTACATTCAACATATCCCCAGATAGCTCAGATCTGAGCACGCATTATTACTGAATGGCGCTCAGAGCACACACATACAGTTCAATTGCCATGGAGCCAAAGTCTTTCCCATAGTCTTTCATTATACGAATGGGCTCCATGGCAAAGCTATCTGGGGTATCACTGCTCAAACAGGGCAAGCACCAAATGACCCGGCTTTCATGTCTTTGCAGGGAGAAATCAAGCCTTTTAACATGGGGCCATAATCCAAAGTCAACAGGCAAACAATCAGGCTTCTCCAATGCAATGTGGTGCAATGCAATGATTGGTCTCGTCACAATATTTCTCTGTACATGTTACTCCCACCCACACCAAAACATCTCAAAATATAAAATTTAGAATAATGATTAAAATGGTAGGCCTTCATGGGGGCAATTGTCTTTATTAAGGGTGCCATGATCTCTCAAAGGTGATAAATTCCAGAAAATCACTTTGTCAAATTTCCAACTTTGAAATGGCATCTAATGTTACACACACTATTTAAACAAGGACACATTCACACACCTTGACACAGATACACACACTGATACATACACACAAATACACACACTGAGAAACACACCCTGGCACATACAACTATTGTCCTATCTCGCTACTGCCTTTTGCATCCAAGATCCTTGAAAGAATTGTATATGCGAATTTGACAGACTTCCTCGAGTCCAACTCTCCGCTAGACACGCTTCAGTCTGGTTTCCGCGCTAAGCACTCTGTGGAAACGACACTGACCAAAGTATCCAATGATCTACTCGCTACAAAATCTCGTGGTCACTACTCTATCCTAATTTTCCTTTTCATGTCTGCGGCTTTTGACACTGATCATCAACAGCTTCTTCTCATCCTCCGCAATATCGGTCTACAAGATATTGCTCTCTCCTGGTGCTACTCCTACCTCTCCCATCGCTCTTTCAGTGTTTCTTTCTCTGGCTCTGCTTCTACTCCCCAACTCCTCTCTGTTGGTGTCCCCCAAGGTTCAGTCCTTGGTCCCCTACTGTTCTCCATCTATACTGCCTCCCTTGGTAAACTCATTAGCTCCTTTGGCTTCCAATATCATTTCTATGCAGATGACACACAAATCTACCTGTCCTCTCCTGATCTCTCCCCATTCCTCTTGACTAGTGTCTCTGACTGCCTCTCTGCTGTTTCTAACTGGATGGCTGCCCACTTCCTTAAACTTCCTTAAACTAAACTTGACCAAAACTGAAATTCTGGTCTTTCCTCCCTCAAGTGTTGTTACTCCTGTGTTTGTCATCAGCTCCACCACACAGGCTCGCTGCCTAGGTGTTCTCTTTGACTCCGAACTCTCCTTCAAGCCTCATGTTCAATCTATCGCCAAATCCTGTCATTTCCATCTCAAAAACATTGCGCGCATCCGCCCCTACTTAACGCCAGATGCGACTAAGGTGTTGGTCCATTCCACTGTCCTTTCTCGCCTTGACTACTGTAATCCGCTTTTCAGTGGCCTTATGTGCTCCCAACTTGTGGAGTTACAGTCCATAATGAATGCGGCTCATCTTCCTGTCCGCCCGCACCTCCCATGCCTCACCCTTCTGTCAGTCCCTACATTGGCTTCCTATAAAATATAGAGCTCAATTTAAAATTCTGGTTCTTGCTTTCAAATCTCTACATAATGCTGCTCCCACCTATCTATCCTCCCTTATGCACAAGTATGTCCCGTCTAGGCCTGTACAATCTGCTGAAGACTTACGTCTATCATCTGTCCGTACTCCCACCTCTGATGCTCACCTTCAAGATTTCTCGAGGGCTGCACCGTTCCTGTGAAACTCGCTTCCCTCCTCCGTTAGATGCTCACCCAGTCTCCACTCCTTCAAAAAATTGGTAAAAACCCACTTCTTCATAAAAGAGTATCAATTAATCCTTCCTGCAACTGTCACTAGTCTAATACTATTCTTACCGTTTTGTGTCATTTTACTCCACTCCCTCTAGCATGTAAGCTCATTGAGCAGGGCCCTCAAGCCCTCTGTTCCTGTGTGTCCAACTTGTCTGGTTATAACTACATGTCTGTTTGTCCACCCATTGTAAAGCGTTGCGGAATTTGATGGCGCTATATAAATACCATAATAATAATACTACAAACACTGACACACACACACAGATACACACGCACTCAGAAACACACTCAGAAACACTGGCACATACACTGACACACACACTGGCACACACACACACACATATACAAACACATGCCTCCACACACACACACTATAATTACCAAAATGAATACCGCACTCTCATGGATCCCAGGGTGCAACCGAGTCTGAGGCTGGCCAATCTGTACAATGTGATTTGCAAAAAAGTAATGATGGTCCAGGCACTCAAGTTCAATCCAGTGGGCAGATTTATTGGAGCAAATTAGAAACGTTTCGGAGCACAACTGGGCCTTGTCAAGCTTTGCTCCAATAAATCTGCTTACTGGATTAAACTTGAGTGCCTGGACCATCATTACCCACATACACACTGGCACACACAGTTATACATACTGGTACATACACATAGATACACACACTGACATATACACACATTGGCACATACACACAGATACACACACTGGCACATAAACTGTATTTTGTCATTATTTAAAAATCACATATCTGAAAGAAATACATGGTGAAATGAATGTTAAAGGACCACTATAGGCACCCAGACCACTTCAGCCTAACGAAGTGGTCTGGGTGCCAGGTCCAGCTAGGGTTAACCCTTTTTTCTATAAACATAGCAGTTTCAGAGAAACTGCTATGTATAAATATAGCAGTTTCAGAGAAACTGCTATGTTTATAAATGGGATAATCCAGCCTCTAGTGGCTGTCTCATTGACAGCCACTAGAGGGCTTCCGCGCTTCTCACTGTGATTGCGCATGCGCATTGTGCATGCGCATTCAGCCGAAGAGGAGGAGAGGAGGAGGGAGCTCCCCGCCCGGCGCTGGAGAAAGAGGTAAGTTTAACCCCTTCCTCTCCATCCAGTCCTGGCACTATAGTGGTCCTTTAAGATTGATTTATAGAATTCCTTTTTTTTTGCTACTTTGATTATTTATTGAACACATTTAAAACCCCAGATTTGCATTGTCAACATAGGCGTGCGCACAGGGTGTGCCGGGTGTGCCTCCCTCCGTGGGCTGGTGAGGGAGATCTTGCGAGAGTGAACTCTAGCCCCACAGAGGGCTAAAGTTCACTCTCCACTGGACCACCAGGGAAGGCAGGAGCACGGTCCCCCCTGCCTACATAAGGTAAGAAGGGAGGGGGGATATTAACTAAATGGCCCCCACACCCCCACACATTACACACAAACATACAGCACACACACATACATCACCCTTACACACACAGCACACACACACTAACAGCACACACACACTAACAGCACCCTCACACTAACAACACCCTTACACACACAGTACCCTCACACATACACAGCACCCTCACACATACACAGCACCCTTACACACACATACTAACAGCACCCTTACACATACACACACACAGCACACACTAACAGCACCCTTACACACACAGCGCCTTCACACACACAGCCCCTTCACACACAGCACCTACACACACACAGCACCTACACACAGCACCCTCACACACACAGCAGTGTGTGTGTATCTATGTGTATGTGTATATATGTATGTATATGTATGTATATATATATATATATACGTGGCATGTGTGTTTCTGCTTTAGGGTGCAAACCCTTATACAATAGGCCGCGCACGCCTATTATCGTCAATATTAGAATTTCACAAAACTCACCTATACCCAGGAGCAGAAAGACTGTGTGTGTCTTCATCTTTCCAATCTTGGATCTGTAATACAGTAACCCCACAGTATGTTACAGATCAGGAAGAGTATCTTAACATACAACAAAGGAAACAGAAAAAGATTGCAAGCTCTTTGGGGTATTTGTCGAGTTTGTGCGTTACATGTTAGAAAATGTGGAGTTGCTGTGGTTTTTATTTATCATTAATAAATATTATTTCTATAATCTGCATAATAAATGTTTGATATTTAGACATAGTGGCTGTGAAATTAAAAGTATTGATAAATATAATCCACTCCATAGACAATATAGGGGGCATTGTAACTTTATATCCATAATTCTCCCATTAATTCTCTCTTACCTCTTTTGATGAAACACTCACTAGACTGACAGGTCGACATTACTCCATTAATAACCAAGTTGGGCCATGTAGGGTACAGACAGGGAATGTTTCGTAATGATACTGATTGTTATGTTATGCGTTCCTTAACAATTAACCTGGCTATAAGTTCCCATAAACTCCCAATATCATATATGGACAGCATTTGCTATGTGATATGTCTATAACAATGTTTATATTCTAAACTTTGTCTGCACCGTCTTTTACTGTAAAATCATAACAACATATGATTTGCATGTAAAAACTAAGTAAAACACTAAATATTGCAATAATATCAGAGTAATTGATTGAAAGGCTGTTGTTTCAACAAATACATCGATATGCTCCCCATGAATACACCATTGGATTTGATACGGTCTCCCTGTAAACTTTCCAAAGATTAAAGGTTCACAAACGTCATCAGGATCATTTCATTGGTTTTGATGCCGATTGTTTCACTATAATTATTCTGTCTCGCTTTCCTGTTTAAATGATAGAAAAGCAGTTCTGGATAAAGAGTCACTTTAGACTAATGTGTCTTCCCAGAGGTGACAGCTGTAATTTTATTTGTCTGTTGAGTATTTTGGAACTCACCTTGTATGATGTGAAATCTCGGCCCCTGGATCGATTTGTACAGGTCGCTGCTATACAGTAATTAGCGTTTTATACTTTGTTCTTTTTATATTTGTTTCATCCTATAAAGGTCATAGTTCATATTCATTTTCAATGTCCTATCATCATCTGGTGATGGGACGGGCATTAACTGGCAACATTTTCCAAGGTGACCTGTTTAGATAATCTGTGTTTTTAGAAAGTCAGATAACACGTCTGATATGAGGGCAGTGTGACCTGCTTTCCGTCTCTCTGTTCTTTTTGCAGAATTGATGACTATGGGGCCCTCACCCGAGCAGTGGGATTGCCCTCTTTTATAGCAATGGAGATATAATATGAGTTCTTAGTATATACCTGGTTTATGGATTTATACAATATAATGTGTGTTATTGTTACTGTATCCCAGCATTGTGATATCAGAAATGTGTTTGTGCTGAAAATGTGACAGACTCCAAAGGGTTATTTTCTTTTTCTTTCTGGTATTTGTCAAAACTCTCAAATAAAATACTAAATCAAAGTGTATTGTGCATATTACAATCATCAGACGCAGAGACCCAGAGTCTGATGTTCAGGAAGAGGAGAGATACAATGTTTTTCATCTTTTCCCATTTAATGGTGGCCAGACCTTTTTCATACTTGCCACCAGCCACATTACTGAGGATTATTCTCACGGCAGGGATAAGCAAGCTTCGGCACTCCAGATATTGGGGATATTTCTCCTGATGCTTTGCTAGCACTATGACTGTGAGACCATTATGGGAGATGTCGTCCACAACATCTGGAGTGTCGAAGTTTGCCTACCCGTGTTCGAGTGACAGATTAGTTCTTCCCTTAATTAACTGAATTAAAACCAGGACCAAGTGGCACAAATTCATATTTCCCGATTTTCGCAATAAGTGTGTAAACCATCATTTATTCCCTGAATGAAATGTGATATCTGAAATGTTTCTCAGAGCTGGTGACATGGTTCATGTCATCATAGTTCTGTACGGGTCACTGTGACATGTCACTGCTCTGTCTGCTTGTTCTGTCTATTTGACTTGTATTACCTTTTGTATCTTTGGATCGAGCATGTTGTGTCTCATGCCAGGAATTAACACTTTGTTTTGTAACGTTGTCCATTTTTTTTTACATGTTTCCTTCTGATATTTGTCTTTTTAAAAAGCTGTTCCTGATACTAATGATGGACATTCTGACAGATAAACCTGCATGTAAACTGTTTGGAATTTGGAATTTAATAAACCTACAAAATGAAGCCCCCAAACTCCCACTACTCCTGGGCAGCTGCAGTGACTATATTACATGCAGGGCCAGCCTTAGGGGTGTGCGAGCTGCACTTGAGGGGGATTTAGTTATTCTCCACCTAGATGTATCGGGTAAGGCAGGGGACGGAGCTTCATGAGCGGTGGGGTGGGGCTAAATGGGCAATGGTGGCAGAGCTAAAAGAACTTGTGAGCTTGTGCCAGCACATAATGGAAACATGTGAGAAAGAGAGAGAGAGAGAGTGTGTGTGTGTGTGTGTGTGTGTGAGACTGTAACTGTGTGGGTGAGACTGTAACTGTGTGTGTGAGACTGTAACTGTGTGTGAGACTGTAACTGCGAGTGTGAGACTGTAACTGTGTGTGAGACTGTAACTGCGAGTGTGAGACTGTAACTGTGTGTGTGAGAAACTCTCTGTAAATATGTGTGAGCCTGTCTGTAACTTTTTTTTTTTGCAGTGCATAAAATTTATACAGGCATCCCTTGGGTGCCCCAAAGGTAGTCCCCAAGCTTTCCTCGCTTAACATGCAGGACAAATGAACAGTATGCACAATTTTATATTATGAACAGGCTTAACTGTAGTCATGTAAAATGACATTCTAATAAGACAGTGACATGGAAGCTTTGAATAATAGTGTTTCAAAAACAGGCTTAAACATCCATTGTGTCACAAAGAGAAGAGATTAAGATTCAGACATAGATAAACATGCGCGTGTGTAGGTTTGAGTAGGTAAGTGTGTAACATGGCTATATCGTTCTTAAGTTACAGGCTATGCAAGTTAACGACAGGTATAGATTTCTCTACACTGCTTGGATTAAATTTAACCACCAGGGGACAGCGAACCTCTGAGTTTGCTGGGTAAACTGACAAGTAGGCTTATTTATTTTTAAAAGAGTTACATGTGGGTCTGCTGAATAGGGTCAACTGCAATAACTTTAGACATAACAATATGAATAAAAACTAAAATAGAAGACACAAAGCGCTCTGCTGGACTTTGATTATGCTTATACAGGGTTAGCAATCACTTAGTTACTCCTGCAGCTGTGCGGGGTCGGCTGGCGTCCTGGCTGTACTCAAGTCCCTGGTGTCCCCCCCTGGTTGCTTGAGTGCCCAGGCACTTGTTGGCCAGGAGTACGTTTGGTCTCATGTGTCTGCTAGCTTCTGCCTCAGGTATTAAAAAGAGGCTTGTGTCCCATGTCCGTTGCACTTCTGTGCTCATTCAGGGTTATAATCCCAAGTGAGTCCCCGCAGATCTGCTGGAAACCATGTGAGATGTTACCTCAGATAATGCATGAGCTGTGCTTACATGCAGAATGTGCCTTCCTTAGAGTCGTCCGGTGGGTGGAAAGAGTGTGTCGTTGTCTGCGGGCCACTGTCAGTGCTTTGTGTTCTGGTCCGCATCCGTTTCCAAACAGTGCCCAGCAGGTGCTCTATTGCTGCCACCTCCCTTCTCCAGCTAGTGAGGGACGTGGTGGCCATCTTGGGTTTCGCCATGCGGTCCCTATTCTATCGGCTTCACGAGTGGTCACTGCTTCCCCGGTGGGGTCCGGGATAACCCCCCCGGACCACAGGGGGGGGGGAACGGGGCCCTCAGTAGGCATGCGAGAGGTCCCGCCAGACTAAGCACAGGAGACCGGCCGCATCTCCCGCCAGAGCCTCGCGACGGGCCGCAATCCCAGCTGCCCAGTAATCAGCATCGCCAGCAGGACGGGGGTCGGTATGTGCACCAGGAGTTGTGCTCAGGTCCCCTGTGTCATCTATTAGCAGCTGTGTGGCTTTTCCAGGGGAGGAAGAGTAATTTGAAGCAGGATGTTTAGGTTTCATGGAGGAGCCGAGCTGCTCCACGTCCGTCCAGCTTGGTGGTCAGGCCCCGCCCCCCCTGTCTGTAACTTTTGTGTGTGCGTGTGAGAGAGAGAAACTGTGTTACTGTGCATATGTGACTTTCTGTAACTGTGTGTGTGTGTGTGTGAGAGAGAGAGAAACTGTCTGTAACTGTGTATATGTGACTATCTGTAACTGTGTGTATGTGACTGTCCGTAACTGTGAGTGTGAGACTGTCTGTAACTGTGTGTATGTGACTGTCTGTAACTGTGCGTGTGAGACTGTCTGTAACTGTGTGTATGTGACTGTCTGTAACTGTGTGTATGTGACTGTCTGTAACTGTGCGTGTGAGACTGTCTGTACCTGTGTGTGACTTCCTGTAATTGTGTGTCTGACTATATACCTGTAACAGTGTGTGGCTACATGACATTTGCATAGTCGCCTTTTCTGCATATGCATCACCAACCCAAAAACTCCAAGGATACTCAGACATTTTATTTTGGGAAAATGAGCACAGCTTTAATAATATAATAAAACATATAAATAATTAAAAGGTCATTGTCAACATACTTAAACATTGCATATCAACCCCCAAATCATTTAACAATGTGGCGAAACCGGCCTCGCCACGTGTCCTTGGAGGGGGCTGCTTGCCCGCCTCTTGCCTTTGGACTATGGACCAGACTTTATGTGAATGTGTTAACCCAGATAGCTATACCATGGAGCCCATTCGTGTAGTTAAAGACTTCGGCTCCATGGCAATTGAACTGTGTGAATAGGATCTGAGCGCTATTTGGTAGTTTTGTGCGCTCAGATCCCAGCTATCTGGGGATATGTGACATGTCTGTGTTTTATGTATAAAAGGTGACTTTATGTATTTTAAAGTGTTTTGTGTCTTTTTGCAACCATGTGCTTAATGGAGTCTTGTGTCTGTCCTGGGAGATAATTGAATTACTTATCTCCAGGATAGAAGACTCTGAAACTGGTTTGGGCCAGAAAGCCATGCTTCATTTAGTCACAAAGGACTTTCCCTTAACTTTTGAACCCCTGGTCTGATTCGTGCCATTTTTTAATATGTTGTTCCCCTGAATGGATTGATTATGAAAATTTATGTTTTATGTTTGTGACATTTATATTTTAGAAGTTATAAATATTGTGTAAAAACTGTATTCCTCTGCCGGTGATAATGAGATTACCCATTGTGTTCAGTAATCATATCACATGCAGAGAGGAGGATTTTGTGTGGGAGTGTCTGGGTGTATTGTACGGATTGATTGGTTGTTTTGTAACGCCCTGTGGGCTGTACTATGTTTGTGGATTGGGAATAAAAGAGACTGTATGTGACAGTACAGGTAGTTCCTGTTTTAACCCTCAAAGTGAAGTGTCGTCTCATTATTGGGGGAAGGATTTATTGTATGCTGTTCCAGTTTGACTGCTAGGAGAGTAAACCTATTCGTATGGTTCCTATTCAACTGTCTACAGCATTCATATGCTTGGGAGAATTTATTTGTTTCTCCAGTTCGGTGATTGTGGTGTCTGCCAGAGTGCTTGGAGTCCTCAGGAAGCGCTAGCAGCATCCTTCAACGGAGGTACCCAGTCGGGGTGCCAGGCGATCCGTTACACAATTCTACCCCAGACAATAAATACATACCTACATAAACAATCAATGATAGCACATTCTAACATAATTTAACATATAACCACATAACCACATAAACCAAGGGCATCTTTTACCATATTCCACAATGTAGGGGTATACCTGAGATACACCCTTCACACACCAGGTTTGAAGCTACCCACAAGCTCGAACCAACCAAAATATTTTTTAGAAAATTGGGCAGACTAGATGGGCCGAATGGTTCTTATCTGCCGTCACATTCTATGTTTCTATGTTTCTATATTCCACAATGTAGGGGTATACCAAGATACACTCTACACACACCAGGTTTGGAGCTACCTACAAGCTTGAACCAACCCCCATAGTCCACAATGCAGGGGTATACCAAGATACACCCTATACACACCAGGTTCGGAGTGTAGAATATTGCATATTCTATGTTTCTATTGATTATATATAATGGATGTGTGGATTGACATAAGTAACAGATGGTATCAATAAGTCACAAGGCTTTCTTTGTCCGAGAGCTCTGGAATGTGGATTTGGGGGTCTTGTCCTTATATGGCTAGAGTTAAACGCTGACGTTAGGATTAGCACATCTTTATAGTAACAGAGGGACACGAGGTCTCTCTCTGTCTTGGCTCGGTCTTGGCTCTTGGCTCTGTACAACGATGTAACTCTCCCATCAGAAGAACAGCAATTACCATCTGCTGTTGAATGTCCATTATCCTGTAACATCATTTGTTGTTTTATTATGTTTTATTATGTATCCGTAACTAAGAAAAAACCTGAAGAAACCGTAAGTCAGATTGCGTATTAGTACTTTTCAATAATATAGACATGTATTATTGTGGCGAGCATTTGGCCCAAGACTATACATACAAAAGATGTGTATATATATCAATTAACTTAAGTAGAAGAAATTAGGAAGATTTAACGTTGCCGATCATTCAAACAAGATTTTACACGGAGCTACCAACGAATTCAAACCAACCAATACCCTTCCAAACCTAACCTTTCTTAGCAAACTAAACTCTCCATCCCCCGCCACAGTTTAGAGCTCGACTCCTCAAACTACCGGAGTGCCCCCCACCAAACAACACCCTTAGCAAACCCTTTTTTGAAACCCTAGCAACAAAATGCGTACCAACTGGCAATCCTGGAACCAACAACACAAGTCTCGCCAATGAGCGCGGATAGCCCAGCTGCATGTCACAATGACGAACTGCAGCTCTCCTGCATGCCTAATACACATACGAGTATCCCAGCAATTAAGCAGTCCACCTACAGGAGAAAACATGTTAACAATTAACAGAAATAACCACACCCCCCCCAACCACTATCTGGCTAAATGGCTGGGCCTCACACATGCCTTGATTCTTGCAGATTCCCAACCCCCATCTTGTTTGGATTAGATCATCCCCTAGACCCAGCTTAGATGCCTCTGTCACAGCTCCAATCCTGAACAAGTGTGTACTGAACTGCAACTGAACCAATTCCATGTGCCCCAAAGCCAACCTAAAAACCTTACGGAACTGAAACTGCAACTAAGAAGAACCATCGGCACTCAACAAAAAGGAACCACCTATCCCCCATGGACTGACTGAAAAGCCAACATTCAATACACCATGCACGCCACCAACTCCAGTACAGAAAAGCATAACTGCGGAACCTTTCCCAATGTCAGTTTGGGAGCCCAACTAAACGCCACAAAAACCACACAACTCCGTAACCCGAAAACAAGCACCAAGAACGTCACCCACCAAAACATTTGCAGATTCCAAAAGATACCGGTCGGCGCCAATCTCGCGATGACCTCCCTCACTGAAAATCCTTTAATAGCCTGACGCACAAGGAAAGGTTTAGTTAAAACCTCCCCACCATTAAGCGTAAACAGGAAAACCCAAAGTTGTCATTATGCCCAATCCCAGACGAGGACCCCCTAGCAACAAAGAACAACAAAGAACTGCCAAAGGAACCACAACAAAATGTTGTCTCTGCACCATCCCGTCGTTCCAAACCTTAACGTGGCCATCTGAGCTGGCCATCACCAACGACCCCCTTCAAACAAGATGACCCAAGCTACCACGCATCTCCGTACACAGCGCACCTTCCTCCTGCACGCCCAGGGCTACCTCCTGAAACCGCTCCCCGGAACACAAGAAAGTGAAGCAGCTACTACATTCCGTAACCCGGGTGCCTGATACGCATGGAACACACCTTAAAATACCAGCAAAAGGACGAAACGGGGAAGGAGCCGTATGACAGGAATAAAATATGCAGATAAACCATTACCGGCCTCAACAACAGACATGTTGCCGGTAAAAATTAGAACCTTTCTGTCCTGCAACAAGGGATCCCAAAAGCCACTGGCACCCCCAATAGAAAATTCCAAAATACAGATTGCGAAAGAGTGAGTTGGCCAACCATTTATCCGGCCACTTTTCAGCACCTCCTTGGCCAACGAAATATGCCCCAAATCCCATACTCTGCTCAACACCTTCCGTGAATTGTCACACATGAGATGGAACACCCCATCGGTAGACTTAGATCGACAAACCACTCCCCCTCAACAACAGCCCACCAATCAGTGACAACCTGTTTGAATGGGCAATGACTGACCAGCTGCTTCCCCATCTACCTTTGCCCATGCGCCGAACCAACTCGACCGTCCGATCAAAGGATGCATACCACGCCGAGCAAACTGTCTTGTCAATGGCAACATTCACCGCGGATCCCTCTGAAAACGATAAATGATCTATAAGCTGGTACGTACCAGGATCTTCCTTGGGCAGGCCCCCAGAAAGGTGATAACTCCGCCATCTGTCCCCAAGGCCTTCCCAAGGCAGGTGCACACGCACATCGCCCGGAAATACATCTACTGATTCCAGATTTCGAAGGTGACGAATAACCACCTGATCCGGGCATGGAATAACAACCTCTGTGTGGACCCGTTCCTCAATAAAGATGCATTTATGTCACACTCAGGGTGTTGCCTGCATAATATGCCCTTAGTTGGACAGCCTGCATGATTGGCAGGCAGTCTGACATACATTCATGCCAGGCTGGTCTTCCAATTCTTTGGACAGACATGCCCCATCTTTGTTCATGTTCGCCCCTTTTGGCAGTTCTGGTCATGTGATTCGTGTCAGTGGCACACCTTTTTACCCCGCCCATTGACTTCCTGCTTCACTGGACACTGCTGTTAGGGGGTATGGATTTACTTGAAAGATGAAAGCATTAATTAGAGAGAGATTAGCATAGAGTATGTGTTTTCTTATAGCTGCATCCTTTGAGTTTCTCCAACACCATCTCCATCAGATACATAATGCTTGGGAGGTATGATTGTTCTAGTGTTTTTGGTTGATAAGATTCTGTAATTAGGCCCATCATAATTGTCAGCACCAGGCCCACTGGGCTCTTAATTTGGGCCTGCTTACAGGGAGAGGAGACAACCGGTCTCCCTCCCCAGCGGCAGACAGTGTTACCGGGAGAGGAGACTGTCGGTCCTACCACTCAGCAGCTGGGGCTATCATCCAGAGACAGGTCCCCTATCCTCTTTCTAGCAGAAGAGCTTGTATCAGGGCATAGAGCAGCTGGCCTCTGCCCTACCTGCCCCCATGTTACCGGGCAGGACTACTTAACAATACCCCCAGCAGAAGTGCTGGCACCAGGGCAGAGCGCAGTTGGTCTCTGCCCACCAAGTACCTACACCTCCATGCCTGGGAGTACAAGGGAGACCAGGAGTACCAGATGCCTACTTGATCGCTGGGGACATATAGGACAGAGATTGGCTACAGAAGTCACCAGGTTCAGCATTTACTTGTGGCTAGGCTACTCTACTAACTCAGGTACTGACCGACAGGAGGTCAGGTACCTGGTTAGTCTCCCCCTGGGAGGGAAGATGTGTGACGAAAGCACCTTCGTCACTGGGATTTGGAGAGGCCTGCTTGCTAGCCTCTTGCCCTGTGACTATGGCCCTGTGGTGAACTGAACCTTGTCACGGGTCCTTGGAAGGGCCTCAGGACTATGGGCCCTGCAATATACCTTGCCCAATGCACTTTAAAAGGCTCTGTTCGTGTGAAGTATGTTCTTTTGTACTCCAGACAGAGAGACCGTTAGCCCTAATTCTCTGGAACTGTTTTGGGCATGGGACCATGTGCACGGTGGGTCAAAAATAAGACTTCCAGGAATTTCCTGAACTCCTACTCTGATCTGGGTGATTTTTGGATATGTTGTTCACCCAGATCAGGGCTATTAGTGAATGTAACATTTATGGGGATATGTTGTGTTTTGGGGTACTTTTGAGGTTTTGTAAAATATGTGTTTTTTATGCTTGGGGATAATTACGTTAATACATTATCTACCTTAATTGTATCACAGGCAGAGTGTTGTTGGGAGTGTCGTTGGCTTGCATGTTTTGTGTCCTGTGCCCCACAAGGTCCACCTGGGCGACAACCTTGTTGGGAAAATTGTATAAAAGGCCAGTGTGGCTTTCTTACAGCTGGGGGGATGACGTGAGCATGCACGCATACACGTAGCGGCGTGTTCCAAAGCAGGGAAGCCTCTTGGGGAAAAGAGCCCCATGTGCCTGGCAACTGAGCATTTGGAATCTGAAGGTAGATCTAGCTGCCTCTCATAGCCGTCCGATAGAAAAGCTGATTCATGTAGCGCTAATGGAGAGAACCTCGGTGTAAGCCTCACATTTACCTATCCTTTCAGCTCAGTCTATTTTTCACTATAGCTCCAGTGAGCCAATGTGCCTGGCCTCCAAGGGTTGTTATACGCTGCCTCTTGCTGCTGTCCCATGGGAAACGCTGATTGACGCAACGCAGAGCTAGTGGGGAAACCTCTGATGCTAGCATTCTTCTTCTCCTCATCTCCCAGCGTGTTTTCTACCTTGCTGCAGTTTTTGTAAGTCCCCTACTACCACTAATTAACAGTTTGGCCTGCTGGCTCTGTCTCTGAGGCATGATACAAGGAGGATACATCCTGGAGTGGTATGGAGTGGGATGGATCCCAAAATAGAGGGGACCATAACTGCCCATATATCCTTATATAAAAGGTATCGATATTCAAAGCCTGAGGACAGGTCAAAGAATCTCTATCCTTTTGGTAGCCAAAGTGAGGAGAAGTTTCTATATGGATGACCAGTGGAATACCTACAGATAATTTCTCTCTCAGATATACTACCTTATGACTTTTTTTTTTTATTATTGTCATCAAATTATACTTTACACACAAATCGGTAACCACAGAGAAGTAAAAAGAGGGGATGAATATCCAGGTTTATATGAAAGAAACAGGCTTTACAATAGAAATGTTTGCTTTTTTCCCTTTTTTGATTAACGTCTGTGACAATTTCCCTCTTTTTTTTTGGACATGGATATGCTAAAGCTATCAGAATAGACTAACTGGTTCGTGGATATCCAGCGTCCTCTGAATGTCTTGAAGCAGCTTAAAAAAATGAAGAGAGGAAAATTTTGCAAAGAGTAAAAAAACCACTCATTGAACATTTTTTTATTTTAATTTTTTGTGGGGTGGGGGGGGGTTCTGTTACTAAGGAAGTTTCTATGTTTATACGTGATCAATTTTAGCTGCCTAGGGACCATATATATGAATTACATTTTGTGCAATATATGATCTATATGGTAAATGAATTAGTCTTTCAGGTACTGGCAGCAAATCCAATCACATACCAGAGTATGGATAGCAAAGATAAAATTAAAATCTCAACAAGGAAAGATAGAGTAAAGATGGAAAGGGAACAGAATAGCAGAAAAGATAATCCCTATCAGGTTTTTTTCACCCAATTCAGAAAAGGATACATCAAAAACTTAGTTAAATTCTCCGTTAGCCTTAAAAGATAGACTATCATCTGGGAAGACACGAGCTGCACAGCAATTAGACTTATCTACAGATCTTGAACAAACAACTATTACTCCAGATTTATTAAGATCCTCCTTAGAAACCCAATGGGAACGCATAAGCTCTGAAATTCAGCTAAATGCATGGGAGATAAAGAAAGATATTAAAGCTGACCTATTTGACCTAGGAAATAGAGTCCAGTCCCTAGAAGGGAAAATAGAATCTATACAGGTTTCCTCATATGAAACTAAAGATCAATTAAAAAAACTTGAATCAAAGGTAGCCCTAATGTAAAATAGGATAGCAGACCTAGAAGATCGGTCTCAAAGAAATAACGTAAGAATCAGACATATATCGAACGCTATCACTACAGATAATTTAGAGCAATATCTGCTAGAATTCTTTAAATCCCTGGGAATTACAAATGAATCCTTAAAACCAATGATGGAAAGATTTCACAGATTATATAAACCACCATCAGTATCTGAATCTCTTCCCAGAGACGTAATCATAGCCTTCTCATCATATAGAATTAAATCGCTATTGATGAAGGCTTTCATAGATTCAAAGCAAAAACCTGAACAATTTAAAGATGAATGCTGTTAAACAGCTGAACAGGAAAAACCATACGAACAGCTAACACTCCTGGCAGTCGCACTGTAACAGCATCCAATCCAATTCCCCCCAAGAACGAGACAACACTTCGTTTGAGAACTGATTTACTGGGGCTACCTGCACGGCTTTTATGCAGGTCTCCCACCTGGTGGACACTCCCCTAGGGGACCAGATGGGAAACTGGGACACAAAGGGTAAATGGACCAATCACAAGCTTAAACATTTAAATAAATCCCACAATGCATTGGAATCCCTCCTCTCTGTCCTTGAGATAATTGGGAAGTAATCCAATTATCTCCAAGGACAGAGGCAAACTCCATTAACCACATGTTACCAAAAAGACAGAAAAATATACAATGTTGCAAATATTACACAAAACATAAACCGTCAGGTCCATAAATATTGGGACATGGACACAATTCTAATCTTTTTGGCTCTATGCACCACCACAATGGATTTGAAATGAAATGAACAATATGTGCTTTAACTGCAGACTTTCGGCTTTAATTTGAGGGTATTTACATCCAAATCAGGTGAACGGTGTAGGAATTACAACAGTTTGTATATGTGCCTCCCACTTTTCAAGGGACCAAAAGTAATGGGACAATTGGCTGCTCAGCTGTTCCATGGCCAGGTGTGTGTTATTCCCTCATTATCCCATTTACAAGGGCCAGATAAAAGATCCAGAGTTCATTTCAAGTGTGCTATTTTGTTGTCAACTCTCAATATGAGATCCAAAGAGCTATCAGTGAAGCAAGCCATCATTAGGCTGAAAAAACAAAACAAACCCATCAGAGAGATAGCAAAAATATTAGGTGTGGCCAAATCAACTGTTTGGAACATCCTTAAAAAGAAAGGGGTAAAGGACGCCTAGCCGGCAATGTTCATGTTTGCCACTAGCATTGCCGATATTCTACGAGTTACCTTACTCTCTATGGGCATCCTGTGACCGAGTGATAGTCCATTATCTATTTACATCACTATTTACTTATTCTCTATTCTCTTTGCTATATTGCTACTGTGGCGAAACCAGCCTCGCCACTGTCCACTGGAGGAGCCTGGTTGCTCGCCTGCTCCCTTTAGACTATGGCCACGCAGTTAAAACCTTTTATTTTCCCTACAGAAAAGCATATTCGTGCCTTTCTGCAGACTGTTAAAGCCATGCTACCCCAGATAGCTATGCCATGGAGCTCAGCCATATACTGAAAGACTGTATGAAAGACTTTGGCTCCATGGCGATTGAACTGTATGTACGTGATCTGGGCGCCATCCGGTAATAATGTGCGATCAGATCTAAGCTATCTGGGGATAGGTAGAATGTGTATGTTCTATGTGATAAATGTAACCTGGTGTATTTTATTGTATTTTACTGTCTTTTTACTGCCATGTGCTTAATGGAGTTTTGCCTCTGTCTTTGGAGATAATTGGATTACTTCTAATTATCTCCAGGATAGAAGACTCTGTGGAACTGGTTTTGGGCAGAAAAGACATGCTTAATTTGGTCACAAAGGACTTTGATCTATCTTTTGAACCAATGGACCAATTTGGATGATTTTGACATATGTTTGTATTTGGAGTATGCTGATTCTGAAAATGCTGATTATGGAGATTGGATGTGTGGTTTTAAAGTTACAGGATATGTGTAAAACTGTATTTTTACTGCCTGTGTTACTTATGTTAAACCATTGTGTAACATAATTAGATCACAGGCAGAGGGGAGGATTTTTGTATGTAATTGCTGGGAGTGTTTCTGTAATATACGTGTATGATTGGTTGTTTTGTAAAACCCTGTGGGTGGTCCTATCTAAGGGAAACCTGCATAAAAGAAGGTTCGTTTGGTGCCAGTAAACATATTCTGCTTAACCCTCAAACGAAGTGTCGTCTCGTTATTGGGGGGAATTGGATGGTATGCTGACTGCCAGGAGTGTAAACCTTGCATATGGTTTTTCCTGTTCAGCTGTTTCGAGTATTCGTGTGTCTCCAGTTCGGGAGATTGGTGATTGCAGTAGCTGTCTGTGCATCTGAAAGGGGAATATCGCCAAAACGGTTTTTAACCTCTTGTGGGCAAAACGGTCCGTTACAGCTGCTATATGGGGGGGACTAGTGTCAGAGTAGGCATGATAGATTTATCTGTTACAACCTTACTATAGGCCCTTTCCTCTCCTCCCACAGCACCTTTGTTCTAACTCTCTGCTAGGGACTCTAGGTGATCAGGCGACCTACACAGACCTTGCCTAACAGAAGCATTCCTATTTTTTGCACACTAGTCTCTTTCTGCAGAAGAATCTAGTTAACCAACTGTGAAGATCATTGCCTGCCAGTGTTGTACAATTGTGAATAGATATATTTTCTCACCTTTTAGTCCTGATTATTTAGATTTAACAACCAGAAACATAATTTTCTTATTTCTTCCTTATTTTTTTTTTCTTTGTGCTGTGTTAGCAATACTTACTAACCTTAGGGACTGAACATCTCGGTCATCTTTTACCTTATCATTTTTCATATCACTATGATTTTACTAAATATTTATTAAAAGTTAAGTATTACTTTTTCGTATTATATAAACTTATAAAAAGTCAAGTCTCAGAACTTAAGACAACTACTGTGGCATATCTAGCCACTTATA
>OW240921.1:2582255-2611434 GCA_933207985.1 Pelobates cultripes | reverse complement strand
CTGCTCCCAATCCAAACATTGAGGCGTCTGTGTGAACAAGAAAACGTTTAGTTGGATCGGGAGCTGCCAGTACAGGGGCATTGGTCAGAGCCGTCTTCAGCTGATTGAATGCCTGTTCACACTCTGGGGCCCAGACGACCTGCCGGGGCAGGTTTTTTCTTCGTCAGATCTGTCAGGGGTTTGGCCAGGGCACTGTAGTTGGGTACAAATTTTCTGTAGTACCCTGCGGTACCTAAGAAAGCCAGGACTTGGGTTTTGGTCCTAGGAGTAGGCCACTGGGCTACAGCTTCAATCTTTGCGGGCTCAGGCTTCTGCTGCCTGCTACCCACCCGGTGTCCTAAGTACTGGACCTCTGCCATCCCTATGTGGCATTTGCTGGGCTTCAAGGTAAGCCCTGCCTCCTGAATCCTATCTATTACGGCCCCTATGTGTTGTAGGTGCTCCGACCAGGTCGGACTATATATGGCAATATCGTCCAGATATGCACACGCATAGTCCTGGAACCCGTCCAGTAGCCGATCCACCATCCGCTGGAAAGTCGCGGGGGCGTTCTTCATCCCGAATGGCATGACTCGAAATTGGTACAAGCCAAACGGGGTGACAAACGCCGACTTAGGGATGGCGTCCTCGGCTAGTGGAATTTGCTAGTATCCCTTACACAAATCTATGGTAGTGAGATACTGACCCCTGGCCATTTTATCAAGCAGTTCGTCTATCCGAGGCATCGGGTAGGCGTCCGACACAGTTTTGTCGTTCAACCTCCGGTAGTCCACGCAGAACCGGGTGGTACCATCTTTCTTGGGAACCAGGACTATCGGCGATGCCCAGGGGCTATCGGAGTGCTCAATAACCCCTAACTGCAACATCTCGGCAATTTCTTTCCTCATATGTTCCCGCACGGATTCGGGAATCCGATAGGGAGTCTGTCGCATGGGAAGCTGTCCCGGGGTTTCCACTCGGTGGGTGGCTAGTGGAGTGTACCCAGGTAGGTTAGAAAAGGCAGCGCCCTTGGTTGCTATCAGTTCTTGTACCTGGATACGCTCTTGAGGACTTAGCCGCTCCCCCAGTTGAACCCCCTGGGAGGGTTCCTTCTGCTCCTCCTGCTCTAACAGATCTGGAAGGGGCAGGTTCTCCTGATCTTCGGAGGCGGGCGTGCAAATAGCTGCCACGTCCTCCGTCCGCTCGTGGTAGGGTTTGAGCATGTTCACATGGAGCATGCGTCTCTTCCCTACTCCGGAGCATGGGCCGATCACATAGGTGGTATCACATCTCTGCTCTACCACCTGGTATGGGCCCTGCCAGACGGCCTGTAGTTTATCGGTGCGGACCGGTTTAAGGATTAGCACCTTCTGTCCCACTTGAAAACTACGGTCTCTGGCCCCCTTGTCATACCAACGACGCTGTCGTTGTTGGGCGGCCTGGAGGTTGGTGCGCACTGCCTGGGTCAATTCCTCCAGGCGATCCCGGAACGCCAACACGTAGGGTACAATTGGGGTCCCATCTGCGCTACTCTCCCCCTCCCAATGCTCTCTAATGAGATCCAACAGCCCCCGGACCCTTCTCCCAAACAATAGCTCAAATGGGGAGAAACCTGTGGACTCTTGGGGTACCTCTCTGTATGCAAACAACAGATGGGGAAGGAATCGTTCCCAGTCCTTATGGGTCTCTCCGAATGTCCGGAGCATCTGTTTTAGTGTGCCGTTGAATCTCTCACATAATCCATTGGATTGCGGGTGGTAGGCGGAATTAATGATCGGCTTAATGCCACATATCCTCCATAATTGCTGAGTAACCTCAGCCGTGAATTGCGTCCCCCTATCGGAGACCATTTCCTGTGGGAACCCTACTCGGGAGAATATTTTCATCAAGGCTTCAGCTACGGTCTCGGCGTGTATATTAGTTAGGGCAATCGCCTCGGGGTACCGGGTGGCGTAATCCACTACGGTCAGGATATACCGTTTCCCAGAAGGGCTGGGTTTTGGTAGTGGCCCTACTATATCCACTGCCACACGGCTGAATGGTTCCTCAATGATAGGTAGGGGACACAGTTTTGCCTTGTGGCGGTCCCCCCTCTTGCCTACCCTCTGGCACACATCACAGGAGGTACAGTATTGCCTCACGTCTTTAAAAATCCCGGGCCAAAAGAATGCGTGCGTTAAGCGATACCGGGTCCGGGTCATCCCTAGATGGCCGGACAGAGGGATATCATGGGCGATTCTTAGTAACTCCTGCCTATACTTCTGGGGCACTACTAACTGCTTAGTTTGGAGCGTCACCGAGTTGCCTATCGCCCTTTCCGCCACCCGGTATAGTAACTTCTTCTCCCACCTGTACTGTTCTCCCTCCCGCCCCACCTGGTCCGTATCTACCCTATCCCGGTATACCTGCAGTGTGGGGTCGGTCTGTACCTCTACTTCGAACGTGGACGGGGTGTCCCAAGTCATGCCTGTCAAGGGGGGGTCATGATTTCTTACCTGAGCCTCAGAGTGTGCGGGGAATGCCGTGGTGCGAACCTGTTGCCGGGTGGTTACCGGATGCGCCTCTTGTGACGGGGCCTGGGGTAGAAAAGCAGAAGTCATCTGGCCCAAGTCATTCCCCAAAACAACATCGGCCGGTAGCTTTTTCATTATGGCCACTTCCACAACCCCCTCCCCAGCACCCCAATTCAAATGCACCTTGGCCGTGGGTAACCGGTACATGGCTCCCCCTGCTACCCGGACTGCCACTGATCCGCCAGTGTGGGCCGTATCCGGAATTAGATGGGGGGCCACTAAGGTTAAGGTGGCTCCCGAGTCCCGCAGCCCCTGCACTTCTTTCCCTCCCACAAATACAACTTGGCGGTGATGCTGCCGGTTGTCCGTGGCTTGCACAGACATTACCTCGTACAGAACCCCCAATGGTTCCTCGGTTGGTACACTTGTCAGCTCCGAATGGTCAGGTTCTGCGTGGTAGAAATGGGCCGCCGCCCTGGGGGCGGAATTCTGCCGTACCTGGTTCCACGCCTGCCTGCTACGATTCTGGGTGCACTCCCGAGACATATGCCCCCACTGCCGGCAGGTATGGCATTGTATGTTGGCCCTGCCATTGTAGCGGGCTGGCGGTGGGGGGTTTCCTGGTGGTGGCCTGAAGGGGGTAGAGTTGGCGGGTGTGGAGCTGGCTGGGTGCTGTTGTATTGGCGGTCTCAGGGGACCCCTGTTGGTGAGCCCATGGTGTCTCCGGGCGTCAAAGTGTTCGTCTGCCAATCGGGCGGCTGCTGTGAGGTTGAGAGGTTTTCGGTCCCTTACCCACTCCTGTGCCTCTGGTGACAGACCGTTGAAGAATTGCTCCAGCAAGATGAGTTGGCGCAGTTCCTCCATGGTGGTGGCTTGACTTGCCTGAATCCACCCTTGTGAAGCTTGGTCCAGCTTATGCGCCCATTCTGCGTGGGAATCTCTGTCGGGCTTTTTCAATCCCCGAAATTTCCGTCGGTATGCCTCTGGGGTTATGGCATATCTTTCTAGGATTGCTCTTTTTACTTTAAAGTAGTCTTTGCTGTCCTCTCTGGGCACAGCGCGGTAAGCCTCTGCTGCTCGTCCCACCAACTTGCCTGCCAGTAGGGGTACCCACATTGCCGGTTCCAGATCGTGCAGGTCGCATAGCCTCTCGAAATCCTGCAGATATCCGTCTATCTCATCCTTCTCCTCGCAGAATGTTTTAAATGCCTGGTACGGTATTTTCTGCTTTGTTGGAGGGCAGAATGAGTTGACGATGGATTCCGCCCTGGATGGTGACCTCTGGGGTTGCTGTGCCATAATGTAGTCCTGGACGTCGGCCATTAGCACGGTTAAAATGTCCAGGGTTACTGGCTGTGGTACAAATTCCAGCCGGGTTCTCAGTTCCCTCTGGTATGGTGTTTCCTCTCTGGCAGGTGGGGGTGGACTGCTGTGTGCCTGGTCGCCCTCCATTAGTTCTGCAATCAGTACTGCCTTCGATTTGTTGCTAGCGCTTCTCCCTCTAGCCTCCAGCAGTTCCTTTAGCGTCTGTCTCTTTAACGCCGTGTAATCAGTCCCCATTCACTGATCGCTTTCGTCTGCTTGTTTCATACGAATTGCCTTTCCGTTCGGTAGTTCCTTTCATTCGAATGCGCTGTATTCGGCTGTAGAGTTGGATCCCGTCGCTTGCCACCAATTGTAGCGGAACGCCAATATAAAATCCACGAATTCCGCTGGTCCAGAAACGAATCCACAGTCAAGCGCTGAAAACACCAAGGCAATATCCCCAACCTCCCAATAACCGGACGAGACACAGTTTTGGGAGTCAACTGACAATCCTTTAATCGGCACGACAATTTATACAAGTCCCCATGCAAGGGGTTTCCTGAGTCCCTTCCCAGGGGCACTCCCAGAGGGGACTACATGGGGGACTTACAGTATAACATATTTCTCCCATCAGGCACTGCTGCACGAGAGGGATCATCCTCCCAGAATGCACCGTAAAGGGGATTATCCCCTCGTGCAGCAGAACCGGCAATTCATATAAAAATACATAACTTTTAAAATATACGGTGGATTTACACGAATGGACGTTCGGTAGTTAGCTAGGGTCTGGGCGCATCATTCGTGAGATTGCCGCTCAGATCCCAGCCAAAATAACCGAACACCGCACAGAAAACACATTTCTTTCAAAACCCACAAAAAGGACCGATTGCTTTTGGTGAACCTGGTCCTGAAACTCCCGAACGTCTGGGAGGCTCAGCGGTGTTCGTGCCGTCGAATAACCATTGGTAATGGTATGCGTTCGACGACACGGACCCGCTGACGAACAAGGGATCCAAGATGGCCGACCGCCGCATGGTCGGTAGTCGAACGACGGCCACCCAGGAGAGCCTCTAATAACCGATTGCAACAATGTTGCAATCGGTTAACTAGCGCCACACGCCTCTAAGTGTGTGGGCTATTAGGGGGTATCGCGTTCGGTTCACGAACGGCTTTCTAAAGTGCCGTTCGTGAAACGAAGGAAAATCCCCATACAAAACCGCCATTTGCATTCGGCGGAAACAGCAGTACAGGTAACACAGAAAATACATTAACATATACATAAGTATAAAGCGCATATCTCGCCCGACCTATTGGCAACCCTTAAGGGCCCAGTCTCTAGTTATTGTCCAAGTGGCTAGGTTTGCCACATTGATCATTTCATTCCTAACCACCTCAAACTTAATTGTCAAGGACATACCCCGGATAGCTGCGATGAAACAAAACCTATGAGGTGGGCGGGAGGGAAGCTGTTTGCTGGCGCGAATCCCAAGTGGCACTGAGGTAAGACCACCCCCACAAAACTCACACACCACATAATCCCACCCACACATTCATACACAACCAATCACACGCATCTATCCCCACATTCATACATTTGCCCTTGTCCGCTTAGCTGTGTTATCTCCCCAGGGTGGATAACCAATCTAAAAATCTGCTTTTTTTTTTTACCACCCTTTCCTTTGGAAATCTAAAAGGCAAATCCACTTAAATTGCAGTCAGCCAATAGACACTTCTAAGAGGTTCCATGAATTGTGTTGTATTTGCTATATAGAGATAACACCTTGTTCTTTATAAGGAAGTGTAAATATTGAGAAACAGTGTGCTCGGAAATTAGCATTGTGTACATAATAGTGTACGAGGAAGGAATGACTGTGGAAACTATATGTCAATGAATTATTTAGAAATGTATTTAAATAGTTGGGCAACAATTTGAGACAGAAATGTCACAATGTGACCTAAATAATTAGTGCATTGTCTTTTTTGTTTTCTGCAGGATATAAAACTAACCGAAAACTTCATCATCCAGAATCTAAAACAAAGAATCAGGAGAAGGTAAGTCACATTCTGTATATTTTAATACTTTGGAAATATCGATTTGTATATAGAAAATGGGCTAAAATGCAGATCCTGGGTGAATTTCCCAAGTTGTTGGAAATAAATAACATTGAAACTTACAGCATTTAATCAGTAATACCAATAGGTCTCCGTTACTCAAAATGGGTTTCATTTTCCTCAAATTCACAATTAAAGAAGATTTCGCACTGAATGTATTCGACGAGATACATTGTATAATGTATTTGGTCCTGTACATATATAACTATAAAACCATTACCGTTTGTATCAAACAGCAGGCACTAATCAAAACAGTCTTCACAATCAAATTATGGGTCAAGTGAAGTCCCACTGACAGCTGCTTTAAGAAGAGATGGGTGGGTTTGTATGTAGTGATGGTGTTTGAATGCAGGGGTGGGTTTGCATGTAGTGATGGTGTTTGAATACAGGGGTGGGTTTGTATCTAGTGATGGTGTTTGAATACAGGGGTGGGTTTGTATCTAGTGATGGTGTTTGAATACAGGGGTGGGTTTGTATTTAGTGATGGTGTTTGAATGCAGGGATGGGTTTGTATGTAGTGATGGTGTACCTTTCAATGTACCTTTCAACCAATCATAACTCCCCCTGCCCTATCCTTTTCTTCTTTTGAAGTTCACACTGTCCGCCTATTTAAACCCACTCCTTTAAGAATTGCCATCATCTACCGCCCCCCGGTTATCCTAGACTATTCATTGAGCACTTTTCTTCCTGGCTTCCCCACTTCCTCTCATCTACCACTCCTTCCCTTATACTTGGGGATTTCAATATCCCAATCAATAACCCCAATTGCACTGATGCCTCTTGTCTGCTCTCTGTAACATCCTCCTTTGGCCTTACGCAATGGTTCAATTTAGCAACCCATACAGCAGGAAACACTCTTGATCTTGCCTTCACCAACCTCTGCACTGCCTCTAATCTCTCCAATATTCCTTTTCCTCTATATGACCACCATCTGCTGACTTTTGACATTGGCATACCTAAGACCCAATTGACACCACCGTCTGAACATCACTCTCACAGAAACCTCCAATGTCTTGACCTACAGCATGTCTCCACTAATCTCCAAACTCTCCTTTTACCTATCTCAAACCTCACTTACCTATCTCAAACCTAGTTCTGCATCCTCCTTCTACAATTCCACCCTCTCCTCTCAACTAGACATCATGGCACCTTGTACATTTAAACGCCGCAGGCCCCCCCAACAACAACCCTGGCACACCAAGCTCACTCGATACCTCCAAAAATGCTCCAGAACTGCTGAACGCTGTTGGAGAAAGTCTCACTGTGCATCTGACTTTCTCCACTATAAATTTATGCTGAGCTCATACAGCTTGGCTCTTTCCTCTGCAAAAGTTAATTACTTCAATACCCTCATAACCACACTCTCCCGTGAACCCAAACGACTATTTCAAACATTTAACTCTCTTCTTCGCCCTGCTGTTCCTCCTCCACCTACTAACTTGACTGCCTCAGACTTTGCAACTCACTTCACTGACAAGATCTCGACAATCAGAGAAGAGATCTCTCATCTTTCTTCTTCCACTTACAATACTTCCCCTAACTTCACTCCCTCTGCTGTTCTATGTTCATTCGCACCGGCTACATTGGAAGAGGTTTCTGCTCTGCTCCAGTCCTCTCGCCCCACCACCTGCTCCCTAGATCCAATTCCCTTGCATCTCATCCGTACTCTGTCTTCTTCTCTTTCTCCACCTCTCACTAAAATGCCCTTCAAACATGCAACTGTAACCTTAATTCTAAAGAAGCCCAATCTTGACCCTAACTCCCCATCCAACTATCGTCCTATCCCGCTACTGCCTTTTGCATCCAAGATCCTTGAATAAATTGTGTATGTGAGATTGACAGACTTGCTCGAGTCCAACTCTCTGCTAGACCCGCTTCAGTCTGGTTTCCGCGCTAAGCACTCTGTGGAAACGGCACTGACCAAAGTATCCAATGATCTACTCACTGCAAAATCTTGTGGTCACCACTCTATCTTGATTCTCCTTGACCTGTCTGCGGCTTTTGACACTGTTGATCATCAACAGCTTCTTCTCATCCTCTGCAATATCGGTCTACAAGATATTGCTCTCTCCTGGTGCTCCTCCTACCTCTCCCAGCGCTCTTTCAGTGTTTCTTTCTCTGGCTCTGCTTCTTCTCCCCAACTCCTCTCTGTTGGTGTCCCCAAGGTTCAGTCCTTGGTCCCCTACTGTTCTCCATCTATACTGCCTCCCTTGGTAAACTCATTAGCTCCTTTGGCTTCCAATATCATTTCTATGCAGATGACACGCAAATCTACCTGTCCTCTCCTGATCTCTCCCCGTCCCTCTTGACTAGTGTCTCTGACTGCCTCTCTGTTGTCTCTAACTGGATGGCTGCCCACTTCCTTAAACTAAACTTGACCAAAACTGAAATTCTGGTCTTTCCTCCCTCAAGTGTTGTTACTCCTGTGTCTGTCTCCCTCCAAGTCAACGGTGCTACCATCAGCTCCACCACGCAGGCTCGCTGCCTAGGTGTTCTCTTTGACTCCAACCTCTCCTTCAAGCCTCATGTTCAATCTATTGCCAAATCCTGTCATTTCCATCTCAAAAACATTGCGCGCATCCGCCCCTACTTAACGCCAGATGCGACTAAGGTGTTGGTCCATTTCACTGTCCTTTCTCGCCTTGACTACTGTAATCCGCTTCTCAGTGGTCTTACGTGCTCCCAACTTGCACCGTTACAGTCCATAATGAATGCGGCAGCGAGGCTCATCTTCCTCTCCGCCCGCACCTCCCACGCCTCACCCTTCTGTCAGTCCCTACATTGGCTTCCTATAAAAGATAGAGCTCAATTTAAAATTCTGGTTCTTGCTTTCAAATCTTTACATAATGCTGCTCCCACCTATCTATCCTCCCTTATACACAAGTATGTCCCGTCTAGGCCCTTACGATCTGCTGAAGACTTACGTCTATCATCTGTCCGTACTCCCACCTCTGATGCTCGCCTTCAAGATTTCGCGAGGGCTGCACCGTTCCTGTGGAACTCGCTTCCCTCCTCCATCAGATGCTCACCCAGTCTCCTCTCCTTCAAAAAATCGGTGTTTAAATACAGAGGTGGGTTTGTATGTAGTGATGGTGTTTGAATGCAGGGGTGGGTTTGTATGTAGTGATGGTGTTTGAATGCAGGGGTGGTTTTGTATGTAGTGATGGTATTTGAGTGCTTATAGAATAAGCTACCTGTACTAAGTGTATGGTAGTGAGTGTACAGTGAGTGAGTACAGAATAACCCACCTGTACTGTGTGTACGGTGAGTGCGTATAGAATGACCTAACTGTACTGTGTGTACGGTGAGTGCGTATAGAATGACCTACCTGTACTGTGTGTATGGTGAGTGCGTATAGAATGACCTATCTGTACTGTGTGTACGGTGAGTGCGTATAGAATGACCTACCTGTACTGTGTATACAGTGAGTGCTTATAGAATGACCTACCTGTACTGTGTATACAGTGAGTGCATATAAAATGACCTACCTGTACCTTGTGTACACCCACCTGTACTGAGTGTATGGTGAGTACTTTTAGAATGACCTACCTGTACTGAGTGTTCGGTGAGTGTGTATAAAATGATCTACCTGTACTGAGTGTTCAGTGAGTGCGTATAGAATGACCTACCTGTACTGAGTGTTCGGTGAATGTATATAGAAAGACCTACCTGTACTGTGTGTTCGGTGAGTGCCTATTGAATGACCTACCTGTACTGTGTATTCAGTGAGTGCGTATAGAATGACCTACCTGTACTGAGTGTTCATGAGTGCTTAAAGAATTTTATGGTAAGTTTCTTTCGATTGAGGCCATTCCGAAATAATTGATAAATTCCCCTTGAAATATGCTGATTTCTTACAAAGTGATTAATGAATAATTTATCCAAAGTACAGTCAGAGTTAACCAATCAATGAATGGTTTCAGATTGCACACAGTGATAGTCTTTAGACAGAGTATGTCTATAGTCAGCAACCTCGGTACATACGGAGTATCCTTTCTCTATGTTAAGATTTACTCTCACTGCTGTTTTCCTACATAATGTTGAAATTATATTAAATGCTGATATTTTCATTCCCACAGGCGTCCAGGAACCACGACAGTAAAATGATGAATTCTTGCAGAGTTCTCGCTGTGACATTGGGTGAGTTTGAGTGAGATCTCTCCATGTTTTTGGCGTCACCAGTGACCGCTTCTAGACTCTGAGTAAATAGTGAATACTTTGAGAATATTATCTAGACATTTATCAAACCTTGAGAATGTTCCCTCGGAATGATTTAATGAAGCTGAAAACGTTTGTTACCTATTGTAAAAACTTGTTTTCCTTTCTCTCCAGTCTGCGGCTTGCTCCTTTTAAACCAGTTTGACGTCTCACTTGGTAAGAATGTTTAACTGTTGCAGAAATTGATTTTGGGGGGTTTATACCTCTTTATTGATTCTGTCATTGCTATAAAAACAGCAGATTTAAATAATGAATGTGACAGAAATAAATTAAAGCAAATATATATTCGTAAAGCACGTTTAAAAATGCTGCAATTAAATGTGATTATTATTACGTCTTCTCATGGTGAATCATCTTCCATTGTTCTTTTTTATGCCGGTGGGATTATAAGAGGTTCAAACCAGATTATCCAAAATAACCATATAAACTGTATCTAATATATACAATCCGGACATTGTCAGTGACTGGCTACGAGCTATCGGAAAACTCAGTCCAAACCCAGTTGATGACGATTGTAGTGGAGACCTGGTATTCCACAAGTTATCTCCGCTTAAGATCCCAGTGAGGCTCAGGAACAAGTATTATAAATCCATAAAGCAATAATTCCAGCAGGCAAAACAATCCAATAAAATCCCAACAGCAATCCCAATAACTGGAAGACACACAGCATCAGGAGCAGAACTAAACTTTTATTCACACAGTGGCCTTATAAAGCATGCTCCCATGCAAGGGAGGGATTTACAGTCATTAGTACAGTGTCCAATCATACCTGAGTAACCTCCCACATCTCCTCCCCTAAGCCTGACTCATACCCTTATACAGCACACACATTCCCCCAGTTTCTGGATGTACCCCTAAACCTAGGGGTACCCCTTTAAATGTTACATCCCCTGGTAGCCCTGATCTGGGTGAAAGACATATCCAAAAATCACCCAGATCGGACCAGGGGTTCGGGAAATCTGTGGAGGTAATAAAAAGACCGACCGCGCTGGAGGGAACAGACGAAATTGGTTCCATGAGATGGGGCCCTGCAGTCGGTCACAAAAGAAGGGAATAAATGGCACGAAAGGCTTGGGCTATAGAGACTAGGGAGGGTTCGCATGAATCACCTTGTTCAGTTGTTTCTTTCTACTGAACGGGTGGCCGTTCGGTAGTTTGGATATGAACTTAAGGGCAGTGTGGAGGTCTCAGCGGTGGTCGCCTAGCCGAGTGTCCGATTTGGGTTCCAGACACTCGACGGCAAAACACCGCTGTTCGGGAGTTTTAAAATGGCTGCTGCCATAGTAGTTTTCAGGACAGCCCAATGCCATCCGCTACAACAATATGACCATACAGTCTGTTACGGTTGCCTCCAGGCTGGCTGGAAGTTGGACCATAGAAAGGATGCTCCTAGCGCTCACCAAAGGACCATCAGCACCGTAGACACTATAAGCACTGCAGACTCCACGAACCCGCCGCTGCTGGGCTAGGATCTCGCCGTCTGCTATCCACCCTGGACCTATGATCAGGCTCCAGGTTCCAGTAGATGAACCTCTTCCTTCTAGAGCGAAGCAGGATCAGGAACAAGAGCTCTTACAAGAGCTCAGTGGCTAAGGGAGTATGAAGAGCATAGCAATCCCTGTAGTGATTACAGCTGTCCCCTACAAACATGAGTCAAGGCTGCAAGTAAGAGGGTCAAGTCATTCTGTTTATTGGCACCCAAAAGGCCTTCTTTTATGCAGGTTTTCCTTACATAGGACCACCCACAGGGTTTTACAGAACAACCAATAACACACGTACATTGCAGAAAACACTCCCAGCAATTACACACAAAATCCTCCCCTCTGCCTGTGATATAATTATGGTACACAATGGTTAACATAATTATCACATGCAGGAAAAATATAGTTTTTAAACATACACTGTAACTTTAAAAATATATATCCAATCTTCATATAAATTACATATTCAGAATTAGCACACTTTAAATATAAACACTCAACAAATCAGACACATCCATCCAGTAGATAAAAAGTTAGACAGAAGTCCTTTATGACCGACCGCAAGCACATTTTCCTGCCCAAAACAGTTCCATAGATTTGTGCTGTGCGGCCGGCCAATTTTATGCAGAAAAAAATGCTTTCGAATTGCCGAACGGGACTTAGTCTCTGCAGCTGAAAATTCAGTGTAGGAGAAGGGAAGGGTCAGCGGTGTTCGTTGAAATGTGTAGCCGATTTCAGTTCCATGGATTTGGCTACACACACCGCTGACCTCGTTTGAATGAACAAAGATGGCCACCACCACGTATTGGTTTGCACGAACTGCGGCCCCCAGTGGTCGGCAATTTACCTACAGCAGGCTCCCAGCCTGGGAGGTAAATTGCCTGCACACTTCCACTTCAGGGTGGTCGGCCTGTGTGGTACTTGGTTCAGTAAGCCCCATTTACTGCACCAAGTGGGAAGCCAGGAACAATTTATTTTACAGGTCTTGCGACATAGTCTTAAAGGGGCATTGTTCACCAAAGTCACAATATCTCCCCAGACGGTTCTTAAAGGGCCATACACACCCAATAAAAGTCCATAAGTTTTCAGGGGCACAGTCTCCCAGGGGCCATAGTCATGAGGAAGGAGGCTGGTAAATAGGCTTCTCCACAACCCAGGGAAGCAGGGCAATTTGTCATTTAAAGGGCCAGTTACAAATGGCAGTTTGTAACACAGTCTAGTAACCACAGCACCAATATATCCAGGTATTCACAATCCCAAGCCCAGTTAGCATTCTATTCAATATCCATTCCCTGTGACACATGGCAAGGTTTTAACACAGCCCTATAAATGGGGTGTCAAGAGCTTCTAGCGATCTGAACCTACTATAGTATAAAGTACAGGAAAGGTACATTCACCTGGACGTACATACTGCAGAACAAAAAAAAAAAAAACAACACTCTGTTATAAAGTATATCAAATTACTTATCATAAGTAAAATATTGATGCAGCCGGTCACTTACAAAAAGCACAGAATGAATAATAACGGTAATAATAAGTATTAATCGGCAGGTTAATTACGGATAAGAAATGTATCCTCATTAATCAAGCATTCATTTCTAATTTCCATGTAATTGCAGGAGATGAATGTGGAAATGGCACATACAACAGCTGTGGCTCAGCCTGTGCTTACACTCCCTCGTGTGGAACTCGCTCACGTCTCTCCCTGTTGAAACCTGAGAAGCAAAACTGTATCACATTGTGTAAAGAAGGATGTGAATGTCTCCCTGGCTATATCCTGAAGAGTCCCTATCGCTGTGTGTTACCAGAGGATTGCTAGTTAGTTAGTGTTAGGGCTAGTTAGTGTTAGTGCTAGCTATTATTGCTGCTAGTTAGATAGTATTAGTGTAAGTGCTGATTAGCTAGTGTTAGTGCTTAGTTAGTATTGGTGCTAGTTAGATAGGATGTGATAAGAGTGTTAATGCTAGTTAGTATTATTGCTTAGTTAGTTAGTGTTAGTGCTAGTTGAATAGTATTAGTGCTAGTTAGTTAGTATCAGTGCCAGTGAGTGTTAGTGCTGGATAATATTAGTGTTAAAGCTCGTTAGTAAGTGTTAGTGCTTAGTTAGTGTCAGTGCTAGTTGGATAGTATGAGTGCTAGTGAGTGTTAGTTGGATAGTATTAATGTTAGTTAGTGTCCACATTCTACAATAATTGCACACTGTGTAGTACGAAGGTCAATCAGCGTTTGAACTCATGGACGTTATATCGCTATGTTTAAGACTCAGTGACTCTTGGTTCTTTGCTCCCTACTTCCTGCTTGTACAATAAGTCTGAAAACCAATAAAGAGAAAGCAATCTGAGTGAATTCATGTGTCCATGATTAGATCTTTATAAATGCACACTACAATTATACAGAAATAGTTCAATTCATCATTTATATAAACTTGGTATTACATCATTATAATAATATCCAGATCTGGAGTACGACAAATATTCAGCAAATAAATACAGGTAGCACTAATAATTCCTAACTAGAGGATCACACAGGGCTATTCAGTAAAGGGAAAATTTAGAAAGTCATTTCATTTCAGTTTGACTATTTTTACATTCCTCTTGAAATTCACTTTAAATTCTCCCTTTAATGAATAACCCTGAGAGTTAATCCAGAGTGGGGAATCGAGATAAAGTGTGTGTTAATCTCTGCCAATTGTGATCAAATCTGAATCAGACAATAAATAATGCCCAGGTTGGTAACATTGACAGACCCAGGTCCAGTTTCTTCATGTAATTATTATTTATAATATATTTTACTGAAAAGATACAATTAGATTTCTAGCTTGGCCCAGACGAATCCCGTAGAACATTTTATGGGTCTGAGATCCGTTGTGGTGCTTGGGTGCTGGTGATAGAGTGGGTCAGTAAGCTGTGCTCTTGGCATGAGCTACCAAAAGGTTTTATCAGGTAAAGCAGAGCACACACACAGCAGGAGTGTAGCAGGGTTGAAGGTGAGTGTGGCAGGGTAAGAGTGGTAGGGCTGGAGGTGAGTGGGGCAGGATTGGAGGTGAGTGTGGCAGGTTGAGTGTGGTAGGGTTGGAGGTGAGTGTGGCAGGGTTGAAGGTGAGTATGGCAAGGTTGGAGGCGAGTATGACAGGGTTGGAGGTGAGTGTGGTAGGCTTGGAGCTGAGTGTGGCAGGGTGAGTATGGTAGGATTGGAGGTGAGTATGACCAGGGCCACTATTAGTCAAATAGAATATCACTTTGTGGCATCTCCTGGATCATTCCCTTCTGATAGATCCAAAATAGGTTATCTAATGAACCAATTAACAGGTAAGGCCCTAACATGGGCCAATCATCTATGGGAGAGCAATAAATCAATAGCTTATGCTTAGAGTTGGTAGATCTTCAGACCTGAACTAATGGCATTAAAAATATTGAACGCAAGGCCTAAGTGTGTAGCAGAACCAAGAGTGGCAGTTTATATGCAATGCAACAGGAATTAGGAAAATATTATTTCAAACAACTGCCCGTTATATATCTAAAGGCTAATGGTAAAGAGACAGGTAGGCACTATGGTGCTAGGAACATTAGCGATTCAGCCTATGCCCATCATATTGTGTGTTCATATTGTGTTTAGCCTATATCCCATAAATCAGCTCCCCACCAGCCTCAGACTCTTGCACAGTCTAGCACATCAATATCACCGGTCCTGTTGTCTGCTGAGACCAGGACATGTGCTCGGGATCCTCTGAAACGCTTCTGTGTATACTGTTGAGTGCCAGCCAGCCGAGCTTGTGAGCCATGTTTAGGGGTAAGTCCCTGTTTGGACCGAGGTCTGGGAAAGTAGCGACAGGCCACACAATCTGGCATTCTGAAGCCCTTCACTGCTTCCATGTTCTTGGTATGATGTCCAGGCCTCTCGAAACAGGGTGGGGGTCATCGGGGTGTCTTAAAGGTTCACGGTGCCTAGAGATATTGGCTATACCTCACTGATTGATACCTTACAAGGTTGAAACGATCGTCTGGTGTTGCTGTATCTCTCGTGCAGAGGGAACTTGCTAGCATTTTGGATCTGGCCTGCCCGTACAAGTGTGACCAGTTTGATATGCTTCAGATATGTCTATCCTGACCCCCTGGTGTCACTAAGCACCTGGATTGATTACCTGAACATAGATAGTCAGCTATATCGTATATATTGACAGGTGCCCTTGAAGGCACAGACTAGCCTTTCCCTCGCTGGCACTCCATCACCACTACTATCAAGATTTATCTGTCTATTCAGTTTACTACTTCATCAGGCTCAACTGTGGAGATACAGTTGCAAGAAAAAGTATGTGAACCCTTTGGAATGATATGGATTTCTGCACAAACTGGTCATAAAATGTGATCTGATCATCATCTAAGTCACAACAATAGACAATCACAGTCTGCTTAAACTAATAACACACAAAGAATGAAATGTTGCCATGTTTTTATTGAACACACCATGTAAACATTCACAGTGCAGGTGGAAAAAGTATGTGAACCCTTGGATTTAATAACTGGTTGAACCTCCTTTGGCAGCAATAACTTCAACCAAACGTTTCCTGTAGTTGCAGATCAGACGTGCACAACGGTCAGGAGTAATTCTTGACCATTCCTCTTTACAGAACTGTTTCAGTTCAGCAATATTCTTGGGATGTCTGGTGTGAATCGCTTTCTTGAGGTCATGCCACAGCATCTCAATCGGGTTGAGGTCAGGACTCTGACTGGGCCACTTCAGAAGGCGTATTTTCTTCTGTTTAAGCCATTCTGTTGTTGATTTACTTCTATGCTTTGGGTCATTGTCCTGTTGCAACACCCATCTTCTGTTGAGCTTCAGCTGGTAGACAGATGGCCTTAAGTTCTCCTGCAAAATGTCTTGATAAACTTGGGAATTCATTTTTCCTTCAATGATAGTAATCCGTCCAGGCCCTGACGCAGCAAAGCAGCCCCAAACCATGATGCTTCCACCACCATACTTCACAGTTGGGATGAGGTTTTGATGTTGGTGTGCTGTGCCTTTTTTTCACCACACATCTTCCAAACAACTCAACTTTGGTTTCATCTGTCCTCAGAATATTTTGCCAGTACTGCTGTGGAACATCCAGGTGCTCTTGTGCAAACTGTAAATGTGCAGCAATGTTTTGTTTGGACAGCAGTGGCTTTCTCTGTGGGATCCTCCCATGAAATCCATTCTTGTTTAGTGTTTTACATATTGTAGATTCGCTAACAGGGATGTTAGCATTTGCCAGTGACTTTTGTAAGTCTTTAGCTGACACTCTAGGATTCTTCTTCACCTCATTGAGCAGTCTGCGCTGTGCTCTTGCAGTCATCTTTACAGGATGGCCACTCCTAGGGAGAGTAGTAGCAGTGCTAAACTTTCTCCATTTATAGACAATTTGTCTTACCGTGGACTGATGAACAGCAAGGCTTTTGGAGATACTTTTATAACCCTTTCCAGCTTTATGCAAGTCAACAATTCTTAATCGTAGGTCTTCTGTGACCTCATTCACATCAGGCAATACATCTTGTGAAAAGCAAACCCAGAACTGGTGTGTGTTTTTTATAGGGCAGGGCAGCTGTAACCAACACCTCCAATCTTATCTCATTGATTGGACTCCAGTTGGCTGACATCTCACTCCAATTAGCTCTTGGAGATGTCATTAGTCTTGGGGTTCACATACTTTTTCCACCTGCACTGTGAATGTTTACATGGTGTGTTCAATAAAAACATGGCAACATTTCATTCTTTGTGTGTTATTAGTTTAAGCAGACTGTGATTGTCTATTGTTGTGACTTAGATGATGATCAGATCACATTTTATGACCAATTTGTGCAGAAATCCATATCATTCCAAAGGGTTCACATACTTTTTCTTGCAACTGTAGCTTATTTATTGCTGATTACAGCTAGACGTTGCTGTTAGACTTCTCCCAGTCAGCCTCTTTTGCGCAAACCAGATATTACTAATAGACTGAATTTGCATGCTAGTACGTCCCGTCTTCAGGTACTAGCAGGAAGGCTAGCTTTCTTTGTAACACCATTACTCTTGACTATATTACGTAAGAGCAACTCAGATTACAGGAATCCACATGTAACGGATCACCTGGCACCCCAACTGGGTACCTCCATTGATGGTTGCTCCTAGTGCTTCCGGAGGGCTCCAAGCACTCCACTTGATACCATAAGCACAGCAGACCCAACGAACTGCCGCAGCTTAGTTGGGGTCTCGCTGTCTCCTACCCACCCTGGACCTATGACAAGGCTCCAGGCTCCAGTGGGTGAACCTCTCTTAGTGATTATAGCCAGGGGAGTATACAGCGTATAGCAATCCCCAGTGTAGCCTTTTCCCCACACATGAGACGAGGCTCAATGTTGAGGGTAAAACAGGAACTCAGCAGTCTGAGGGTTTATTGTCTCTTATATACAGGTTTTCCCACAAAGTTACCACCCACGTGGACCTTGTGGTACACAGGATACAAAGTTACAAAACCAATCAAGACAGACTTGTACAGTTTAGAGACTCCCAGAAAATGTACACAAACCCTCCCCTCTGCCTGTGATACAATTAACAAACACAATGGGCTATCTTAATTACTCACAGGCAGAAAACACACATTTTTTCCCAAAACACAGAAAACATCCTAAAACACCACATATCCCCACAATTATACATCCCTGGATAGTCCTGATCTGGGTGAACAACATATCCAAAAATCACCCAGATCAGAGCAGGGGTTTACGAATTCCATGGAAGTCACATTTGGCCGACCAGAAGCATGGCTTTCGTGCCCAAAACAGTTCCACGTATTTAGGCTGTGCAGCCGGTCTATCTTCTCCTCTATCTTGAAGATAATTGGCTTAAGTGGGTGTGGTAACCTAATTATCTCCAGGTATAGGGAATATCTCTAAGTCAAAACTGTTACAAAATCACATAAAAATACATAACTCTTATAATACAATGTTTAACCTATATGTCCAACATAACCCCAGATAGCTTGGATCTGAACACTCAATATGTCTGAAAAGCACTCAGATCTCACGAATACAGTTGGAACGCCATGTGGTTAAACAATAGCAAGGGCTGATGAGCGATTGAGGAGGGACAAAGCAGCAAGTTTCAACTGGTCTGGCAGCGTCCCTGGGACAATGCCCTGCTGGAGAACAATAGGACAGGAAAAAGGGGGAGGGGAAGAGGCACATTTTCCCATGGATTTAAAGGGGCAGAAAAAGTGTTTTAAAATCCAATAAGCCTAAACAGACTTTTTAAATGGCAATACACCCCAGGGGCCATAGTCACAGGGCAAAAGGCTGGCAAACAGGCCCCTCCAAAACCCAGTGGGGAGGTTATTTTCGCCACACCACATATATTTCTAGGAGGTATATTCCTTTGAGACACGGTTAAATTTTTAGCTGCCTACAACTTTTAGTGTGGTGTTTTAATCAATCTGGGTTATTGATCAAGACAGCTGCATCTGACATTTTTCAACTGTATTTCAGGACGATTAGAATGCAGTGTTCTATTATCTTCTCACACACTGCATCTATTGCCCAGCGGAATCTCAGTGAGACTCTGGCAACACTAGATAGATACATTTGTTCTGTATCAGCCTTTTTGACACTTACTTCGTATATTGTCAAATTAGTATCCCACTGGGTCTAATCTATTTCGCCACTGTGTATTTTCTGTCTATGTACACAAGGCTTCCAGCAGCTATCCCTCTGGGGTGCGTTTCTAAACCCTGGAGTTTTTGTTTCTACCCAGATTTTGTCCGTCAGTTTATCTGTTTTCACTCCCCCTCCAATTGTATATTACCCTCACTCACATTTATTTAGTCCATCAATAGCACACCACTACATTATATGACATAGGTGTGGTACGTGTGACACGTGTGCGTGTGTGTTTTTTAGTTTAATAATAAAGTATTTCATTGATTTCATTTCATTTTATATTTTTTTTCTTATTGTTTATTTGGTACAGATTCTTTCTCAGTTTTTTTGCTGATACAGCTCGTGTGTTTTATGGATACAATGCTAAGTAAACCGTGCAGTTTAGTACTGAAAATAAGTTCATTTGGTGAACCTGGTGACCAGGTTAGAATATCTCGATATGAGGCGGTGTGAACGAGCAACTCCCTGGTAAGGGTGTAGCATCCAACACCCTCCACCCCAGTGTTATGACTAGAACATCATCGGTGGCATTCTTTGGAAACATGGAGGTTGCAGCAGTGAAAACAAAGTAATAAAATGCTGGGAGGTTTTTTTTTCCATATGGAAATTCATCATGTTGCTGCAAGGTAGAACCGGTAATGCCAGATAACTAATGGTAAAACTGGGCTTTCCTTCATAAGATGACGTAACATTTTATTTAAACTGTTCATTGTTTTTGATATTGTGAAAGTTTAAAGAGTGTGGGAAAAGTGCAAAATGTTCCAGTTAATGTCTAAACGCTAAAGGTGCTCTTCGAGTAAGTAAAGAGAAGACTAGAAACAGCATCTAAAAAACATTACTTCCTCAAACATCTAAACAATGTCATTTGTCTAAATTTCAAACACAGGCTTCTTGGCATTCTAATGCACACCTACTGCTATTAGGAACCCACAGAGTATCCACTGGGGGACTGTAATGGGAAGGTACACAGCACCCCTGACCCACATAATCACAATGACACTGCTTCACCGACAAAGGCCTTGGGGAGATAGCGCAACTAAGTGGACAAGGGAACATGTATGAGTGTAAGGTTAGATAGGTGTGATAGGTTGTGTAGATCCCTTGTTTGCCTCATGTCCTGGGGGCTCAAGAGCTGGCCACTCTTGAGTCCCCCGAGGCGGGCGGAGGGCGGCCGGCAGCAAGGGAGCATGCTCACCTGAGCTCTTCCTGCTCAGCTCCCTCGCGTGCCACTTAATGAAGCCGTGAGCCAGAATATGACGAAAATCAGAGCTCCCTCGCCGCCTATTCAGCCTGTCAACCCCATGTCTGCCCTCCCAGCAGCCCCACTGGACCGCAGGTAAGTAATCCACTCCAGCTCTCCCAGGCAGACTGGGTGGATTTAAATTAAAATTAAAAAATAATAATAATTTGTGAATGTTGGGGGAAATATGTGTGTGTGTGTGTGTCTGTATGTGTGTATTATTATTATTATTATGTTATTATTTATATAGCGCCATCAAATTCCGCAGCGCTTTACAATGGGTGGACGAAAGGACATGTAGTTGTAACCAGACAAGTTGGACACACAGGAACAGAGGGGTTGAGGGCCCTGCTCAATGAACTTACATGCTAGAGGGAGCGGGGTAAAATGACACAAAAAGGTAAGGATAGTATTAGACTAGTGACAGTTGCAGAAGAGGAATCAGTCAGGAGCTATTAACAGTTTAATTGATACGCTTTTATGAAGAAGTGGGTTTTTAATTAATTTTTGGAGGAGTGGAGAGTGGGTGAGCATCTAACAGAGGAGGGAAGTGAGTTCCACAGGAACGGTGCAGCCCTCGAGAAGTCTTGAAGGTGAGCATCAGAGGTGGGAGTACGGACAGAAGATAGACGTACGGTAAGTCTTCAGCAGATCGTACAGGCCTAGACAGGACATACTTGTGTATTAGGCAAGATAGATAGGTGGGAGCAGCATTGTGTAGAGATTTGAAAGCATTAGAGTGTATGTGTGGTGTCTGTAAGTGTGTGTCTAAGTGAATGTGTGTGTGTGTCTAATTGTGTGTCTCTGTAAGTGTGTGTGTCTAAGTGAATGTGTGTGTAAGTGTGTATTTCTAAGTGAATGTGTGTATGTGTCTGTAAGTAAGTGTGTATGTGTCGGTCAGTGAGTGTGTATGTGTTGGTCAGTGAGTGCGTCTGTCAGTGAGTGTAAGTCTGTCAGTGTGTGTGTCCGAGTAATAGTGTGTGTCTGTCTATCAGTGTGTCAAATCAGTGAGTGTGTGTGTATGTCATTGTTTGTCAGTGTATATGAAAGTGAGCATCTGTCAGTGAGTGAGCGTCTGTCAGTCAAAGAGCGGCCTTGACAGGAAGGGGTGGGGAAAATTTAAATTAGGGTGGTTGACCGAGCACCGTCCTGCCTAGGGCAGCACAAATCCCAAATACACCATTACCCCCATGGCCAGGCTCCTTCAGGGGCCTCCCCTGCAGCCCCTGCTCCTGGGCTCCGCATTAGCACCGGTGGGCTTTTCCGCCCGCCAGTTAGACTGTCCCCGGATGCTGCACCTCAGGCCCAGTTGAGGAGTAGGAACACGGGCCTGAGGCATTGCCAGGCCCGCGTGTCTGAGGCTACAGTGATTAGTAGGCTCTGCAGGGCCACGCAAAGTTCCGCGGTACCGCTATTGTGGGCTAGAGGGAGGACTTCACATGGGTCTGGGGCTTCCTCTACCAGTGAGGAGGGATCCCGTGGGTCTCTTTCCCCTGTCCCACCTTCAGTCTCTTCTCCCCACCCCCGTTCCCTGGTCTTTCTTTTTGCCTTCTGGAGGGCCCCACATGTCTCTTCTGGGTCCCCTCTGCCCTCTGTCCTGCCCACTGTTCCCTCTGGGTCCCCTCTCACACCTTGGCTGCCTCCTGGTGTGGAGCATGGGCTTACATCCTCTCCTTTGCTCTTCTCACAGGACCTGGTTACTGTTCCAGGAACCTTGGCTGCCTCCTGGTGTGAAGCATGGGCTTACATCCTCTCCTTTGCTCTTCTCACAGGACCTGGTTACTGTTCTAGGAACTGCCCAGCAGGTGGCAACTGGAACACCTTTGAGGAACACATTGGAAGCTGGAATTCGTAACAATCTGCCTTGACCTTCTGCGCTTGTTGTGCCGTGGATGGATCGCTGGGCATTGGCTGGTGAGTACTGTGTTTCATCTTCTTTTCTTCATTCAGGGCCAGCATTGGGTGGGTTCATTTTGGGTTTACAGGGTTTTTTTTTAGATCAGTGGGAGCAGGGGGTAAAAATTAGCAGGGAGTCCACTCTGGATAGTCAGCTCTGGACGGTTTGGACCCCAGCTCAATTTATCATCTGTCGTACCCAGGGCCACTGCAAGGATTTCTACCACCCTAGGCAAAAATGCATTTTGCCGCCCCCTCATGTCACTCTCTCACTGACAGACACACACACAGACACACACTCACTCACTGACACTCTAGAGCCGCTCGCCCAGCGTTGTGGCTCAGGACAGGGGGAGCCCACCCCCAGCATGCCCTAGGCAAATGCCTAGTTCACCTAATGGTGGCGCATTGTCCGGGAGGCCTTGCTGGTGAAGGTCGAATTTGCTTCTGGTTGCTACCGGTGCACCCGGAATTTCATCACCTCCTGGGTTATACTCTTGACGGTCAGTTTTATGTGGATATGTGCCTCCCTATGGGTTGCTTCCTATCCTGTTTTTATATTTAGTGCTTTAGCACTTTTCTGGAGTGGGAAGTGCGAAGGGAAGCGGGGGTCGACTTCCTTCTGCACTATCTGGATGACTTCTTTGTGTGGGTCCTGCGGATTCGCACTTCTGCACTCTGCTGCTGTGGGTTGTTGGGGAAGTGTTTCAGCGTTTTGGTGTTCCGTTGGCCCATGACAAGACCGTGGGTCTGGTTATGTGCCTTAGTTTTCTGGGCATTGAGATCGATTCCGTGGCTGGGGAATGTCGGCTGGCCCTTGTTAAGGTTCAGGACCTTGGTTCTTTGCTGTTTGGGTCTTGTATGTGTCTTGTAGGGCTAAGCATATCCCAGGGGTTCACAATTTAATGGCCGATGCTCTCTCTCGTTCGCAGTGGGAGGTATTTTGGGCAGTGGCTCCGCAGCCAGACTTGGAGGACGTCCGGTGGAGATGTGGTCACTTGGTCTGATGGAGCTGGTCCCTGGGTCAGTCTCCACGGCCACGTGGGCCTGCTACAGTATGGTGTGGAGTGAATAGGACAGGTGGGAGCGTTCCCTCTAGGTTTCCAGGATTCGTCCGCTTGCTTACATGGGCTGTTATATCTCTTAGGGGCTTGGGAGTTTGCTGGTTTGTCCCCCTCTGCGATTTCTTCATGCTTTGCAGAGCTCAGCTTAGCTATGGGAATGGGAGGATACTACTAAATAACCGATAGGGTTAATAGAAGCAACAATCATTACAAACTAAAACAATCAGATCAGTCCTCAGAGTCACAGCCCCAGTTCTGCAGTGTGGAGATTCACAATGTTTTCAACATGTATTAGTAAATGTTGTTTGTTTATTTAGACCTCAGGCAAGTACAGGGAGAGAGAAAAAGTTAATAGTTTGACAGGGATCGAAAGCTGCTGCTGCTGTGCTCTCTCTGTGTTACTTCTAAGATGGCTTCTTGCTTCTCTCTCTGTGGGCACTGTACCCCACCCACTAGTGCTTTCAACCAATAAGGGTCCCTGAATAGAGAGGCCAATAGCAATGCCTCCACTCATGCCAGCTCAATATGTGTTCCCTGAAATTTCTTCTTAAAGAACTTTGGGCATGTGCAAAACCAGCTGAAACAGGGCAGATTTCATGTATGGACGTAGCAGGGAATGAGGTGCAAATAAGAATAATGGAGTTGTAGCAGAGAGGTAGTATAATCCACAGTATCTCCGCTGGTAGACAGGAACAGCATAGAATAATCCAGGTATAACAAGTACAGCATACAATAATCCCAGTCGCGTTAAATAAATCCTTCCTTCCCAAGAACTAGACGACACATAGGCTGGGAGTTAACTGAGGTTTTAATCACAAGTCACAGTATTTATGTGGTTCCCCATGCAAGGGGTTTCCAAACTGACTTTACAGGGGTTGTACAGTAGGGGACTTTCATGGGGGACTTGACAACCAAGACATTTCTCCCACCATGCACTGCTGCACGAGAGGGACACTCCCACTAAAATATCCAGTTAAGTGGATTATCCATCCGTGCAGCAGAACTGGCTTTTTACACAAAAATACATAACTTTAACATTATTCCTGCTATTATACCGAATGACCGTTCGGCAGATAGCTGGGGTCTGAGCGCATACTTCGTGAAAGTACCGCTCAGATCCCAGCCCAATTAGCCGAACTCCGCACGAAATACACGTAAACATAAATTTTTCAACAAAGGCACGAATAGACCAGCAGAGATAAAATACCGAAAGACCGATGCTCTCGAACGGCCTGGAAGTCCAGCGGTATTTGTGCCGTCGAGTAGCCGATTTTAGTTCCAGGCACTCGATGACAAAATACCGCTGGGCTAACAAAGGATGCAAGATGGCCAACCACCGCGTGGTCGGTATCTGAACGGCGGCCACCCTGAACATCCATTAACTACCAAAAGATACAATGTTGCAATACTTAATGGGAGCCACACGACTTCGCGAACAGTGTTGCAATTCACTGTTCATGAAACTACTGTATGAATGTTGGTGGCTTTCATGCCGCCAGCATACGAATGCTCTCGTTCGCATTAAATACAGACAAGGGAATACATTCAGTTTAGATAGCCTTAAAGCTCGAACATCACATTAATGAACATACAGTCTTAAGTGGCTAGTTTTTCCACAGGAGCCTACCCTAAGTACCCCCCAATAACGACAGACACCAAATTTGGATAAAACAGGCCGCAGTATTTATTAAACATGAGACTATAGGACTCATCCAACATTTATTAAACTTTATCATTTAATTAAAACATTTATAATCCATAACTTAACATATAATTATTGACACCTAGGCCCTACAGACTTTAGCTTACATAAACGTCCTTGCCAATGGGAGAGACCACGTGCCTATGCACCAACTTGCCCACAGGGTTCTCGCCTCCCTCTTGTCCAAACCAAATTCCCTTTTCCTTTCAATGCTTACCACCAGCTGGCTTTTAGCTTGGTGGGCACGTCCAAGTCTGTAACTTAAAAGTTTACCCTACAGAGCAGGGGAGGTTGAGACCCGACCTTGTCCATATCCTGACACTCCATGTAATAGCCCCCAAACCTATTGGCAAGGACACGCCCCCACCACAATCTCGCTGCTTTAAGCCTAAAATCAGCGATGGGCCCCACCCAAACCCCCCAAGGCCTGTACCACCGCTTCATGGATGGCAAAATTAAAAAGGTCAAGCCCGACCTCCATGAGGTGAACTCCATCACCCAGAAACACATAAGCTGCCTCCAGTGAAAAACATCCCTTGGCGAACCGGAATCCCTTTACCCCCACCTCCAACGGATCCGACAGGCAAAATTCAGCTTACCTAGCAGCGACTGTAGGCTCCACAGCTGGATCTTATGCAGCCCTAGAGCCAGAGACACATCCCGCCGTAAGGCAAGCGGCATTCACCCGCCACAGAATCAATCTCGATGCTCCAGAGTCCGAAGAGATGTCATCATTCACCGAACCCCCACAAGGGCATGACAAACGAAGAATCAAACTATTTTCCTTCTTTTTGGGCACCACATCCAAGGGGGAGACGCTCAAGTCCGGTAAAGGGGGGTCGCTAAAGGGACCAGCCATGTGACCAAGAGACACCTCCCTGCCAAGCATTTTCCAACCACATGGGGGAAATCTCGGACTGACTGAAGGTTCTGAACCAGCAGCCTAGGGGGGCGAAAGAGAAATTAATCCAGAAACCATGCTCAAAGCCTTCCAACAGGACGTTGGCTGTCCAACGGATCCTATAACGGGCAAGCCACAGGCACATCATGCTTACGACCACTGGCATCGTTGCCCTTAGTCCCCAGATCCTCTTTCTCACTAGCTTGAAGCACAGGGAGATGGGATGAGCACCCCCACAGGTGGAGCATTTGTGTTTGAAATGGCACAAGGCACCTCATTTGCAATGACTGTCATTAAATGTCCAACAAAAGCCTGACCTCTGCTGCGCAGCCAGGGAGGCGGATGATCCTACGCTACCAGCACCCCTGCTGTGGTGCGGGGCGGGTCAGGATGTTGTTTCTAGGCCAATATCCATCTGGTCCCAGGAAATTGAGGGGCGCAACACTAAACGTGACAAAATTGCTCGTCATACTTCCACCAGCCCAGACCTCCATAGGTACCAAATGATGTCCTGGTAGCAAAACAATGCAGAGCACTTCTGTGGAGCCTTCTCCCCAATGATACTAGCCAGTATTAAAAAAAAGCGCAAATCCAATTTCCAAAATTCTTGGGGATCTTTCTCTAACTGTATTTTTCTTTCTCCTTATTCGATTCCTTGCTGTCCTTCTCTGCCAGCGGAGGAGCCTCCTCCATTGGCAGGAGGGAGAAAAGCTTGACAAATTCTCCCTTCCCAGTTTTATCCCTAACTTCCTGTTTCAGGTGCAAACCCAGAGGCCCAGACCAGCACATAGAAGCAGACCCCTGCGCAACGTCGGAAACACCCAGAGTCCTATTATCGTGCCTACAGCAGCAGTTGTGGTAGCACCCGACTCTGCAGAGGGAACACTAGTGACACTATGCACAGGCAAGGGGGACCCCATGACCCCTTGCGCAGCCCGCACCACTTGAGGCTGCTGGGCGGTGGACCAAGCCGACCGAAGCTGACTATGTAAGGGGGAATCCCTGCATGCTTGCACCCCCTGTACCCACTAATCCAGAAAACCCCTAGGACCCGCTAGGAACACCCTCAGCGAGGGACTCCTTTACTGTAATGAAGAAATAGTACCATACTCATGAACCGATGCCCGTTGGTCAACCCGTGGCAAAGGAAATGATGAAGAACCTGGCAGGATTCAGGTAAGTCCAGTTTCATCATTATTCAGTCTTGCAGGAGTTCCAGGAGCCACCTGATGGGCAGTCCCAGGTACAGCAGCAAGATCGTTTAGGCTGTGCAGAGCCTTACCAAGCTGACAACCCACAGAGGAGGGGTAAGTAACCAGGGAAAAAGGGGGGACAAAGGGACCAGCAGGGGACACAGGTAGGACAGGATAAGGGAGGAGAGAGAGGGGGCCAGAAAAGGAGACAGAGGAAGGGGGGAGCCCAAATTGGGAGGAGGTGGCACCAAAGGGGGGGATGAGAGGCCCCATCTGGAGTAGGCAAAGGGGGGGATGAGAGGGAGGAACGAGAGACAGAGGCAGGAGAGTGGGACCCCCCGGCCATTCCTCAACCTCAGAGGACATACCCAAACCCGGGGAGGACCACCCTCCACCCCCCAACGGATGCACAGCCATGCCCCCCATGGCTCCATGGGGCCCACTCGCCAACGCCGGCACCGTTACTGGTCCGGCCTTGTTGCTTTCAATGAAGCTTATTCAGACAGCCAGCAATAGGGGGAAGGACCTTTCTGAACTGAAATATATTACAGAATTAAACAGACACAGACTCTTTTTGTATTATTTTAGCACACACAGGCAATGGCTGGACTATGTCTATCATTTTCCCTTGTTTTTAAGCCAAAGTAACTTGCTTGTTTCAAATTTTTGTTCCCAGGCCTAAGACTTACCAAGCTTCAGAGGGAAGAATAAACTCACTCTGATATTTCATAGAAATCATTTACTATACATGCCAGCCATACTCAAACACTTTGCTGTCTCTGCGCAAGTATATCCCTGGCCATTTCACAAAGAACAACACAAATATATAAAATACACACACACCCACAGTTTGCTAGCGTGCACCCACTAAATATATAATCAAGTCCAAACTCACAGAACAAAAAAATAGAAGTGTTTACATCTTTTAGGGTAGGAAGGTAGGGGGATTAAATGATTGCTCAGTGGCTCTGTTGAGGTATGCTTGGTGCTAGCTGTGGTATTCTGCAGCCAATCCCCATGTCCAGATCACTCAAAGAACACAAAACCATAAAGAATATACCAAAGTGAGGAGGATACTGATATATGTATACTTTATTCATTTGGATTTGGTAGGAGCTGAGCTTCCATCTTGTATTTATATTTCATTGTGGTTATATGTAACAGGGGGCTGGTAGGGAAGCTATGGTCATAACATGAGCCAAATTCCAGATGTATTTATTTTTTTAGCTTAAAGCTGGAGATTTATAGTCGTGTTAACTTTTATTATGTGTGCTGTGCGGCTGTTGTGTGTATTCTTTATATTTTTTTGACAATTCTGCCTGTAACAAATGTTGTTATAAGAACACCAATCTAGAAAACTATAATGTTACTGACTTATTTATACACAATCGCTTCAATAGAACACCCTCCCTGAGCTGCCCACAGTGGGTTACGTGGCTGGGTGTATCAGTGATTTTAGCAGAATGAACATTGTAATATCCTGTTTCATTCCCTTTGTTCGGCTGTCCGTAACTCTCCTCCCCTCCCCATTCGTTTACCGAACGCCATATGTGTGGTCCCTGGGTTTGCATCATTTAACAACCGACCACTCCTGACTGTTAACCACAAATTGCTTGTTAAAGAAAGTGTTTCCCCTGTGTGGCCGCCGTTTGTATTACCGAACGCTTGTATGCAAACAAACGGTGGCCATTTTGTCTCTCGACCGGTACATGGTCGTCGACGACCTGGAACTTATTTTGGCTACTCTCCTTCGCCAACACCCAGTAAACTGATACTGCTGCCCATCCAACTTCCCAAACCAGTAGGAGAACAGCCTTCAGGAGACCTAAACTGATGAACAGGGGAAACATTCGTATGCTAACAGCCAGGGGGAACCTTTGTCGGCATTCGTATAAGAACCCCTGA
>OW240921.1:2571185-2581873 GCA_933207985.1 Pelobates cultripes | reverse complement strand
ATATTAAAATGTGTTTTATGATGTTTGTAAATATTGTATATTGTCTGTACCTGAGATATAATTGAATTAAAGAGTTGTTCTTACTCAATTATCTCTCAGGCACAGAGGAGGAGTCTGTTAACTGTAAACTTGTCCCTTGTCCCCTCTCAGGTCCATCAGGGAAATGCCCCTGGAATATGATTTAAGAAACCCCTTTCATGGTGAGTCGCATAACAGCCAGCTGTGGCAGAATAAAAATCAGTCGACTCCCAGAACTGTGTGTCGTCCAGTTATTGGGGGGATTTTGCCTTGGATATTTGATTGCTTCCTCAGCTACATGGATTCTACAGCAGATATATTTATGTTGGAGATTGAAGCTCCGCTACAGTGATTAATAGGTGTTAGATGAGAGAAGTGAATTGGGGATAAACTTTAGGTAATGCATTGATTGATTCTTTAATAACTAAAACTGTGATTTACTATCTGGGTGCAATACATTAATATTTACGCAGAGACATATTACCCATAAGATGGAATAGGTGGCCACCTAGAGCCTTGGCTCAGACATGGCTAACCCAGCAGAGAAATCGATATCTCCCCCTACGCAGCACTGAGTGACCTCACTCCACTGGTATGCTTCTCTTTTCGGTGCAGGTCAGTTTAATAGCTCACCCCCCCCCACCACACCCATGGTCCCCTGGTGCTTCTCAATTATTTAAAGTGCGGCAGCATGCAAGTCATTGACAGAGCACTGAGATCACAAGGGAGCTCTTAAAGTGATTTAAACATATAGACGGGAAACAACATACCACAGTCAAAACTAGGGTGGCACTACCAATTTCCACTGGGGGGTGGGGTAACGGGTAACATACATGCCCACATAATCTCAGACATACACACACACATAACCAAAAACATACACACACATTGACAGATACACACACACACTCATAGACATACACAGATACACACACTTGTAACCATAGACATACATACATACACACACACATAACCACAGGCATACACGCATAACCACATACACACAATCACAAACAAACACACACATTCACAGACAAATACACACAATCACAGACATACATGAAATCACAGATACTCAACCACAGACACACACAACCACAGAAATAAACATAGTCATAAACATAGCCAAAGACATACGCACACACATAATTACAGACCTACTCATTTATAATCACACACACACAATCACAGACAAACACACACACAATTTTTGTTTTTATTAATTATGAGGTTCACCCAGGCACCCTACCTTTTTCAGGAAAGACTGTTGTGAATCTTCACCCTGGTGGCCAGTGGTTGGAGCTGGGATTTCTGTGCTATTCCTGCACAGATTCCATACATGTCCTCTAGTGATGCTGGGATGACGTCATATCACACTACAGGGTGTGCAAGGGAGCTGTGCAGAAAGATCACATTAAGTGCCTGCACACCCATCCAGTCCGGACACCTTTATATTTTAGCAGAGGAGGCACCTGCTGTCTGGGAAGGAAGGTGCCTGCCCTGCCAAGTGTTGGTTGTTTCCTGTGGGCACCCCCACACACAGAGGGTCACTGAACAATTTAGAGAGCAACTTTCCCCTTCCCCTCTGTAGTGACGCTATAGCACACAACAATGAAACACATTCAGACTCACCTCTACACACACACACACACACACACACACACACACAACATTCAGACTACTTCTACACCTAAAACCCAACCAGCACACACAATATACACTCAGCCACAACACACACATACAACATTCAGCTACCACACACAACATTCACAGGAAATAACTTGAGCCACAATCTGGCATCTTGCCTCGGGCTCTGGGCAACCTTGTGCCGGCTCTGTATTCACTAAATAGTGAATTATTGTCTGTCAAGTTTAGACAGTAATAACAAAACTCAGAATTTATCGTGACCTAAATGGATTTGTGAAAAAAGAACAAAGGCCTCAAAATAATATTGTTGGATAATATAGCATAAAATGTAAAAATATTCAACCACTAAAGTATTTCTCAAAATATAAAATTATTTGAAAAGCTTGTGCGAAAATATTAAATTGAGGCCAAAGTCGACTGCAATTTTTGTAGAGAAATTGTTTGAAAGTTTTTATAACAGTATTGAATCATTTGGGAAGCTTATTAGCCATATTAGGCTTGATAAAGGCTCACATATTCAGCCGAAACTTTACTGTACCTGTTCCTGAAATAAATTCTGTTTATTTTGGATACCACCTTGTGTACCCAGGTTTTGTCTTTCTATCTAGCTGTGGTTCTCCCTCTCACTTCTAGTGGTGGAAGAGCCGAATGACAGTTAATGACTGGACCACACTTAGCTGTAACTTACAAATCCGTGAGGAGTCTCCATGAAAAAGTGAGAATTTTAACTACCAGGCAGCTAAGAGGGACCACATATGTGTGGACTATAAATATAAAAATGTTGTATTAGTAGTACTTTTATATCTCACTCACTTTTCCTTGTAGTTCATTTTCATAGAGGTTAAAAGGGTCTAAGAGAAGGCAAAATATTGCAAAGGGACGCAGCAAATATTCCCATACATGGCCGCTTTGTGAGCTGACATCACTCAAAGTAGAATGATGATGTCATGTGTAACTCGGTGTATGAGACCTATGGTGTATGAGACCTATTGTAATAACCTGCAACTCCACCTTTTATACATTAATATCCAGCTACAGAATCAGCTGGATTTTGTGGCATGTTACAAAGGAGGTAAAAGTGAAAATATACTGTGTGCAAAATGCATTTATACCATTTATCATCTCTAAATATAATTATCTGGTACACGTAATTGTTCTGAATAGAGTTCTGTGAATGTTCTGGGTTTGTCGGCAAGTTTATACATGCTATGCTTTGAACAATGACTGCTCAGCCTTTCACAGGGTGGAATTTCCAAATAACTACGTCCCTGATAATAATTCTAATTTTCTTCTTGTTTCAAACACAGTTCCACCCAGGATGGGCAATTAAATTAAAACTGATCACAGGTCACTCCTTAAAGGTCCTCCTTTCTCGGCAGACGCCCTGTGCCCCGAATCATATAAAATAATGCAACAAGGCTTCATTTTCAGAAGGAGAGCCCGTGCCTTTTATCACAGGTACAAATGATAAATTTTATAAAATGTATTATATAACTGCTTGTGGAGATTAATGAGGAAAGACGGAACATATTGCAATGTGACTAGATTAAGAAAATCTGTTTTATAAAAAGAATATTATTGATTAATATTTATCAAATGTTTAAAGTAGAATTGTGTTGCCCCATGAATTTTAACATTATGTTTACTTACCCCTATATTTAACAAATATATTTGTGAGGTGTAAAAACTGAAATAAAATGTAGAAATCCACCTTTTTTATCCTGTAACTGGGTGTCTCCATCTCAGCTCCCTGTCAATCATTGTTATAAGCTCCGCCCTTTACACCTGTCAGTCATCAGTTAGCCTTTCATTGACTGTTTAATGGTGATTTTAGTTTAAGCTATAAAAGGGTCACAGTTAGAGTAAAACAATCAAAAAAATACCTTTTAGGCTAGGAATGGAAATTCTGCAGCGACTGAAAATACTCAGGCTGCAGTGAGACTGAGGAAATGATTTATCTAGCACAGTATTTTCATGACATATACACACTCCTGTCTATTGTGCAATTCCCTGAATGTAACTGCAATCTCCCGAGTGTCCGTACGTTATCTGACTTATTAATTACTTTAATGTTGCTGTGACTGATGCAGAAAAGAGGAGAGAGAGGAAATTGGAAGATTTCTCCTAGATTTTTTGCCTGAGACTCACTAGAGTACGTCTGCCACTTGCATGATTTTTGCATAACCAAATAACTAATTAAAATGTATCTTATTGTCTTATTTATTTATTTTAAATATCCCACGTGTTTATTTTCTTTACTTTATCTGAACACACTGGGCACGGTAAATAAATAAACCCCTAGAGTGCTGTGCTGGCGTTGTGTGCACACGTGTAGCAGTACTGGACGCATTTCTCTATCTCTCTCCGAGCATATATGAGCAGAGCCAATGCATTATGGGTAGCAAAGCCACCCTGAACTCTGAATTGCAGTGTAGAATTATTTTATTTATTTTTTTACTTACTTCTGCTTCATTATTCGCCCAGTAAACATTTTAAAGATGTTTTCTGAGTTGTGGGAACAAGGAAACTTTTATGATTATAAAACAAAATGTAGGGAGTGGTTATGGTCTGTTGATTATTTTTAGTGTATTTTGAGGGCTATATAAATGTACAAGTTATGCAAATTTACACAGCTTTACTTTTCATCATAATATACTAAATTATGTAAAAATAGAAACATAAAATGTGACGGCAGATAAGAGTTATTTGGCCCATCTAGTCTGCCCAAAAATGTTTCCATCATATCCCCCCTTTCTCGTCGTTCCTCCAAGCTATACATGTTAAGATCCTTTAACCTTTCCTGGTAAGTTTTATCCCGCAATCCATGAACCAGTTTACTAGCCCTTCGCTGAACCCTCTCTAAGGTATCAATATCCTTCTGAAGATACGGTCTCCAGTACTGCGTACAATACTCCAAGTGAGGTCTCACCAGTGTTCTGTACAATGGCATGAGCACTTCCCTCTTTCTACTGCTAATACCTCTCCCTATACTAAATGTGTCTTTATGCTCTAAATTAAAATTTTCAATGTTTTTCAAAAAACACTGAAACAAGTATACACATAGAAGACAGAAACAATGTTAATAAACTGAATGTTTTGTGATACTAAATACTAACCGATAGTGTATTGTTCTTTCCTCTTAGCGATATAACATTCTGAGACCTGGTGAAGCATGGCGTTGACGTTTCTGCTCCTGACGCTAAGTGAGTGATGTTCAGTTTGATCCTTTTGGAAAGTAAAGTAGGATTTCAATCTCACCTTTTATTTTATACATATCTTTAAAGGAATGCGTAGGCACCATAACCACTACCACTAATTTAAGTGGCTGTAGATCCCTGTTCCTAAAGATTGTTGTGCAATCAGAGGCCATCCTAGGCTTGAGCATTTGTGGGTGGTGGGTGGACAGCAGGATACTATGTTTGTTTGTTTGTTAGTGTTTGTTTGTTTGTTAGTGTTTGTTTGTTTGTTGTGTGAGTTGCATCTCACAGTAGACCTTTGATATAAAAAGATCAGTAGTTCTAATACTGGTTAATAAGGGGGAGGTGATAGCCCCCTCGAAGAAATATTTATCAGGTGATTTTTGGGCAGCGAGACTGGCAGGGGAGCATGTTCTTGTTACCTACTATTTGTTCACTGAGTTCCTGGCTCACATAGCCCTTGGTTTCCAAATGATTCAATATTGTTAGAAAAGCGTTTTTAAATTATTTATCTACAAAAACTCCCATAGGCGTTAATGGAGACTTTGAAATATTGAGAACGTTTTTGTAATATTGAATCATTTGGACAGTTTTTCTAACAGTATTGGATCATTTGATAGTCTGATTAAATGGAGGCCACAGATGGCAAGGTGTGTATAGAGAGGAGGAGGTACGACTTCCATGGTTGAGCATATTTTGCTACGGACTCAAGCCCTGGGTTTTAATGGTAACACCTCAGTTCAGCATTATCTGTGAGGCATTGTATTACCTAAATTGTTTTATGGGCTCTTTCACAAAGAAATATCGATAGAATGAACTGGTACCACATATGGACTTTTATTATATCAACTCTGCGAATATCATGAAGAAAACTGTCTGTCTTCTCCATGTTCTGAACAAAAAACATTAAAATGAACTGCTTTACTCCGAGCATTATGTAACGAAGTACTAGTGTGTATTCTGTACTGCAAAACAAATTAAACCTAAATCCCTACTTGCATTCCTTGCTGGGGTTCCCCTTCCATGAACTCTTCCTTTGTAGGTAAACGTTCATTGCAATGGTGCATCAGCACAGAACATTTGAGGAGGCATCCTTTCATGATAATCCCAACCCCACTAAGATTTAAAGATTAAACCATGCTGTTCTCTGTAGGCAATATAGTATAACTCTGAACGGGATAACCAGCTCTTTTAACAAATAATTTGTTTTTCTTATTTTAAACAGTGAAACATATGGTCTTATACTATGTGTTTTTGGGGGGCAGTTCTTCACCCGATCCTCTTAGTTCGTACACCCATGCTGTGGAGTGCGGAGGAAGGAGAGAGGGCAATCACCACATAAAATAAACTACAACATTTTTTTAAAAAATCTCCAACAGTGATGTGAAAAACTCTGCATAGAATAATTATTGATTGATGATCAGTGTGATTGTGCCGACGTACAGGTATTACTTTTACATTCGTAGCAAAAAAACCTGCGCTCACTGGTATCCTGTCAGCTCAAATATCCCAAGCAGGGTAACTGATACTTTCTTCTTTCTATACCTCATGCAAAAAAAAAAAAAAAATAGTATTTCTGATATAATATTCAACTTGAACGATTTATTTATTTCAACATATGAGCCGCTATATAAACTGGAATTTATTTATTTAGAAAATATTTTACCAGGAAGGATACATTGAGATTTTTCCTTTTTAAGTGTATATTTCTCTAAAGGATGAACAAGAAATTAAAAAATATAATTTTATACAGATTTACACAATAATTTTTTTCGGTAACCTGTATCCATCAGTTAAGTTACTGAAAACGCGATGCTTTCTCCAGGTTGAGATTATTTTAATGTCACCAAGTTAAATGTACCTGTAAAGTGTGGAGAGATGGCTGTTTCGGTGAGGAGGCCACCATTTTGGATTTGCATCAATAGTTCAATAGAAAAAAATAAATATCATCAAACAGTGTATGATTGAAAATGAATGGCAATGATGTTATTGGTTATTAATCATTTTACTGTAATTCATGCTTTTCCTTAGTGTCCATACCACACTTGTGAGGGCCGAATTTTCACTAGCCAATGCCTATTTGATCAGTGGAAATTCTGATCTTTGCCTACCATCACCAAGAAAATGTCCATTTCTGAAAAATGTCTTTTAACAAATACCTGTTTTTCCAGGTCTCTTGCCCACCTTAGTGAACACACAAACAACAACAACAACAACAACAACAACAGTAACAACAACTCCGCAGACAACAACGACCGGTACTGGAACAAGTAGGTGTTGATAGGAAATTAAAACCAAAACCTAGTTACTGCATGATATCATCCTCCTAATGGCTACTATCAGCATGTAGAAAAGAGCAATGGGTTGGGAGTAAAAATAACTCTGTCCACTGCCTGGGGAATAAATATGAACACGTTTTCATCTGAATTTATAGCAATACGTCCATTCGTCCAAAAGCCAAATTGGCAACCACAAATTACAACAAATGAAGTGAAGAACGAGTAGTTTGTTTGACGTTTTTGTCCCTCTGCATGGAGACACTGAACTTGGCTCATTGAGATTCATTGATTCAATGCATCGCTATGAGGAGGTGCTGATTGGCCAGGGCCATGTTTGCTGATTTCAGCCAATCCAATGCATTCCCTATAGGAAAGCATAGGATTGGCTAAAAATAATAAATTCTGATGATGTCAGCAAGGAGGCAGATCAGGGCGGGGCCAGTGCTGGCAGGCTCAGGTAAGTTTTAAACCCTTTTAAGGGGACAAGTCACCCGAATGGTGTTTTTAAACACTATAGGGTCAGGAATACATGTTTGTGTTCCAGACCCTATAGTGTTCCTTTAAAAATAAACCATCCTATGCCCCCCTTACCTTTAGCCTATGCTCGCTGTTATAAAAAAAAACTAACAACTTGGCAACTATTGCCCCCCCCATGTCCCCCGAGTGGGGCTATTTAAAGAAATGGGGGACCGAGTGTTCCCCCCAGACTCCACCCATTGGAAAACTCCACATAAAAAATGATACCCCTGCCACCCTCCCCCCAACCCCCCCAGTGAATAGGGGTCCCCAAGCTCCTAGCTAAACCCATAAAAAAGAAAAATCCTACTGTGATTGAGCTTGTGTACTCCGACTGAGTACCTTTGCCTAATCCGTTGGGGAGGGAGCCTGGAGCGCGTCAGTCTGGAGACTCTGTTACTGGGATCCCTAAAAATGCACACAGAACACACAGTTCCGAAGGGAACTAACATGGTATTTTTTTTCAGGACTAATATGCTCAGAACATTTAGATTGCTGTGACACTTCAATAAAATACAAATATCAAGAATATTAGTAAACAAGCAATTAAAATGAATATTTTCACTATATAATACCAATAATATTTTCAAATACAATAAAAAAGTAACAATATATACATTTTACTACTTATTTGGATGATCTCATTTGCATACAAGTATTATGCATTGAATCAATCTGTATGGAGACGCTGAACTTTCCTCATAGAGATGCGTTAACTCAATACATATCTATGAGAAGACGCTGATTGACTAAACCAGTACTGTCCCGCCTCCTTGCCAATTTTAGCCAATCCAATGCTTTCTCTATGCTGAAATCCTAAATACTGATGATGACAGCAAGGAGGCGGATCGGGGGCAAGGCCAGCGCTGGCAGACCTGCAGGGCGCTTGAAAAAAGGTAAGTTTTCTCACCTTTTAAGGGGCTAACTGGGTACAAGCTACCTAAATGGTGCATTTAGCATCTTAGGGTCAGGAATACACGTTTGTGTTCCTGACCCTATAGTGTTCCTTTAAATCAACCAATCATAGTAATCTGATAGGTAAGTATTGAGATTTACCTGTGAGTAATTTGGGTCTTTCAGTTGTTTAGTAAATAACTCCCTAATTCTTGTGGAATTGCCATGAGGATACCAAAAAGGAGCTATCTACTAACAGCTCCCTAATCTGGTATCCTTAAATATGGCAATCCCACAAGGGTACCAAGTGAGGGGCTTATCTACTAAATGGCAATAAGATTCAGTCCGTTGCACGGATCGGAATTTCAGTTCCAAATGAAAGTAATGGCCGGATTTCCTCTGAAAACGAATGGAGAAGGTCGAATTTTTGTACGGATCTAAAGAAACAGCAGCACCCAAGTATAGTGCTGTGTAGAGGTGCTGCCATCTAGTGGTATATTTAGTGTAAGCATATTTCTGAAAGCACCCTTGCTATTGTGAATAAAGGTTTATTCTGACATAAATTATGTCATGTAAGATATTATAATTTTATTCCAACTTCTAGCTGTTGCCTAGATTTTAAAATGTGTTCTCGACTTGGAAAATCTGAGGGCCTTTTTACCAGAGAATGAGTTGAAGTGAACTGCAAAATAAATCTGCAGAATGTAGGTCAACATACGAAGGTGGAAATGCAGCTGAACTTTGATGAAGTTTACCAAAATTGGGAATTTTAGTCTAAATTTTGGAAATCATTTTTTAATTTATTACAGCTCATTGTGAGAAATATAATTGTATGTGTTGGTAAATATATCAAATGTAATATTTCTTTGACTTTATTTCTTCAGCAACACATATCGACTGCGGGGTAAACAAAATATACAACTCGTGTGGCAGCATGTGCCCTGAGAACTGCACCCACTTCGATCCTCCCCCCGCTTGTACCAAAATCTGCTCTCCTGACTGCTTCTGCAAGGACGGTTATTTACTCGATGTTTCAGGATTATGTGTGCCAAAGGAAAAATGTTTGTCCTGCAGTGGGAACACCACGTACTCTAGCTGTGGTACCAGCTGTCCCGATCGCTGCGACAGAAAAGAAGGTTTTGTTGAACCATGCACAATGCAATGCATCGTGGGGTGTGTATGTAAACCTGGCTACGTGCATGTGTCTGGGAAATCTGGACCCTGTGTCCTTCGGCAAGATTGTCCTGTAAACAATATTAAAAATGGAAAATACTGATCCGTATGACATGTCTGGCCCCTAAACCTTAAAAACATATCTTTTATTACTTTTTGGTGTCATGACTACTCTGTCACATCTACTACTAGCAAATAGGAAGTCCAGAGTAACTGAAGAAATATAAAAGTATTTAGTGTATTTGTAGATAGTTTCTCCAGTGAGTGGAAGAAGGATAAGCTTTTAAAATAAGAGTTTCCATTTTAATGATACTTTATCTTTTAAAAATGTTATGTAATCTAGAGCGAAAGTAATTTACGATGTGTTCTATTGTCGTCGTTTTCTTTCTTCTTTTGTATGAAATTAATTTGAATAAAATTTTTTTTCGTCTACAGATATTTTTTTATTATTATTTATTGTTGTTATTTTTATCATTATTATGTTATTATTTAAAATAGTAACTTTTTATTATTGTTTATTGATCATTTCCAAAAGAAAAAAAAGAATATCAAAGCACAATCCAACAGTTACACCAGGGCTTAAAATTTCAAATCCTATGCCACTAGTCAGGCCTTAAAAAGTACTTGCCACTGCGAGCCTTGATAGTCCAAACCACACTCACCTGGAGTGAAAGCCGACCAATTATCTGAAACTGTTTTGGGCTATCATAACTTTGCCGGTCGGTCAGAACTTTACTCAAATAGCAATTCCGTTCTATCGAACAGATCTGAGCACTCAGATCAGAACTAATCAGGGCTATGATTTTTATGGGCTTCCTGCACTATTTTCATGTATTTTTGGGGTATTGTATAAAATGTGTATAAGTTTCTGTATCTGAGAGATAATTGAGTTATCCTAATTTGAGTTCAATTATCTCTCAGACACAAAGCATGCTGGGGGAAAAAACTGTATGCTTGCTATGTA
>OW240921.1:2559822-2571085 GCA_933207985.1 Pelobates cultripes | reverse complement strand
GACCCCATGCTAGGGGCCAGTGCATAAAAGCTGTGTGTGGCAGAATAAAGTTCAGTTGTACTCTCTGTGGCGGACAGCCTGGCACCCCGCCTGGGTACCTTTGCCAAATGCGCTTCCTAGTTGTGACAGATTCACCAATATTGCTGGTTCATCTGTTTCCCTTTGTTTCGCTGGATTGCCTGTTCGTATGCCCCTGTTCGTGTAATTACAAAATGCCGATTGAAACTACCGAACGAACGACCACCCAGGAGAGGAGTGTGCTGCTGGTTAACCTCTTGGCCCCAATTAGAACGTTGTGGTTAACCGCAGACACCTCTCCATTCCATTCGTATGGGTGACCTGCATAAATACCGGGCAGGTAGCCCCCATTAAACAGAACCTTATTTGACCCTCAAGACGGAGCTTGGTCTCGTTTGTGGGGGAATTACTATTGGGACAGCGCTTTCGTTATTTTTAGCTGTGGAAGGCGTTCGACTGTTTTGCTGATCGGGAATTGCCGTGTTCGTGAACTTCGTTCGGGAGTTTGGCGGTCGGCTGGATATAAACTGCATTTCTGGAGAAGGGGATTATTCACTAAACGGCGGCTTCATCTACCTGGCGGTGAGTGTCTTAACAATTGGTGGCAAGCGACGGGATGAATCCTACCGCCCAGAAGGCCAGCTACACATCCCAGGGTGGAAATGCAGTATGACGAGTTAAGGCGTGCTACCCTTAAAGATATATTGGAACGCAGAGGACGATCAGCGAGTAATCTCAAGAAAAGAGAGATTATTGCCATATTATTGGAAATGGATGCAGCACAGGGAACGGGGAGAGCTGATGTACCTGGCATACTGGAGTTAACACCCGAGGAGATACAATTTAACCGGGCAGTCCAGATCAGGCTGGCACACTTTGGCCCCAACCCCGCAGCAGATATTGTGGTTCAAGTGCAAGCAGCAGTAGCAGCACAACAGGCGCTTCAGGGAAAAGGAGCAGCAGCAGCTGAGGTACCCTATAATAATAATGGAAGGAGGAAGGTACCCTTTGCTGCATTTAGAAATTTTGTAGAAGCCGAAGGAGAGATTGATGGGTTCCTGGCTGATTTTGAAAGGCAATGTGCCTTACACCAGGTACCTGCAGAGGAATGGGTCACCATCCTCTCTGGGAAGTTATCCGGCCGGGCCAGTGAGGCGTTTCGGGCCATCCCAGAGGAGGAAATCACCAGCTACAGGGCAGTAAAAGATGCCCTTTTGGCCAGATACGCTGTAACCCCTGAGGCGTACCGGCGACGATTCCGGGACACCAACAAACAAGCTGGCGATTCTTATGTGGAGTGGGCATGCCGAGTGCACCGCACAGCAGCCCACTGGATGGCAGGGTGCCAAGCGGTAACTGGGGAAGAAGTGCTGCAAGTGTTTTTGTTGGAGCACTGCTTTGATCGCTTACCTGCAGGAGTCAGAGAGTGGGTTAGGGACCGCAAACCCACTACCTTACCCGAAGCTGCTCGTCTGGCTGATGAGTACACTGATGCACGGAAACTGGACCAGACAGCAACCAAGGTCCCTACCCGAGTGGAGTACAAACCAGCAGCCCCTCCAACCACTGCAGTGTATCAACCCCCAGCGCAACGCAACCCCACAATGCCAACAGCGAACAATTATGTTCAGCCAGCCCGGTTCAACGCCCGGGATTACTCACAGCCTATCCGGTGCTATGGGTGCAAACGATTGGGGCACAAGAGACCGGAGTGTCCATTGAACAATTCCAGCCAAGCCCAGTCGTGGAGAAGACCAGCCGGCGGAAATCAGCAGCCACCCCAACCTTCCGCTCACTGCCTTGAGCAGGAGGAATTTTGGGGTATACTACACGAGGTGGATCCAGTACAAGCAGCACAGCAGGATAACCGACAACAGCACAGGCAGACCGTTAAACTAAATGGCAAAGCAGTAACTGGTCTGAGAGACACCGGAGCCACTATGACCTTGCTCCAAAAGAACCTTGTTTCAGAACACCAGCACACTGGAAATACTGTGGCAGTGAGGGTAGCGGGAGGTGCAGTGTTCCGTCTGCCTGTTGCCCGGGTTCATTTGGATTGGGGAGTGGGCTCTGGACATGTGAATGTGGGGGTCATGAAAGACTTACCTGCTGATGCTTTGCTCAGGAATGACTTGGCCCCTTTGGTGTCCGCTTATGCTCCAATGGGACCTGCTGATATCAACCCCGTGACTACCCGTGCTCAGACCCGTGCTGCTGGAACCAGCCCACCTGCTGCTGAGACCCAGGTAAGACCCGATTCCCCGACTGGTACCCTAGAACAGACCTTCATTAGCTGGGATTCCCCAGAGGAGTTTGGGAGGGAAACCCAGACAGATTGGACGCTCCAGAAGTATAGGGACAGGGCAGATACTGGAGAGGAAGGAGTAGATGGGGAACGGTATGAGTGGGTGGGGGACAGGTTGTATAGGATCCCCAAGCTTTCCCCGAAAAGTGTTGCCCCTCTGCCGAATCGACAGCTGGTGGTGCCCCCAAAATACCGGCAGGAGATTCTGCGGATAGGGCATGATGTTCCGCTAGCTGGACATCTGGGTTCTCGCCGCACAGCCTATAGGATCATGCAGAACTTTTTTGGGCCAAACTTTAATCAGGCTGTGCGGGTATATTGTAGTACGTGTGACACATGTCAACAGGTAGGAAAATGGGGGGACCACCCCAGAGCTAGGCTTATGTCTATGCCTATCATTGGGGAGCCCTTTGCCCGTATAGCCATTGACATTGTGGGTCCACTGGCCAGGGCTAGTCCATCCGGTAAGAAATATATTCTCACTGTGGTGGACTATGCCACTCGCTATCCAGAGGCAGTAGCGCTGTCTAATATAGAGGCAGAGACAGTTGCTGATGCCCTGGTTAGGATTTTTACCAGAGTCGGGTTCCCTAAAGAGATTCTCTCTGACCAGGGAACCCAATTTACTGCTGTGCTCACCCAGCAACTGTGGAAGGTGTGCGGCATTAAACCGCTGCTTAGCTCACCTTACCATCCACAAACTAACGGTCTCTGCGAGCGATTTAACGGGACCCTCAAACAGATGTTGAGGACCTTTTCTGACACTTGCAGAGACTGGGAGCGATTCCTGCCTCATCTGTTGTTTTCCTACAGAGAGGTGCCCCAGGAATCTACTGGGTTCTCCCCCTCTGAGTTGCTATATGGGAGAAGGGTCCGCGGACCCCTAGATCTCATTAGAAGCCACTGGGAGGGGGAGACAGAGCAGGAAGGGACCCCCATTGTACCGTATGTTCTGGAACTCCGGGACCGCATGGAGAAACTGTCTCTAATGGTAAGGGAGAATCTCCAGGTGGCTCAGGGGAGACAGAAGAGATGGTACGATCGAGGTGCCCGACAGCGAGTCTTCCAGGTTGGGCAGAAAGTGTTAGTGCTCAAACCTGTGAAGGCGAACAAGATGCAGGCATCCTGGCAGGGCCCGTATAAGGTGTTAGCGCAGGTATGTGATACTACCTACCTTATAGCCAGCTGTTCGGATGAAAGGATCCAGCGATCCTTCCATGTATCAGGAGAGACCGGAGAATGTTGCTGCGGTATGTGCCCCTGCTGCAGATGACACAGAAAGTTTACCCTTACCAGATTTGTTAGAGAGGGACTCCCAGACGGATCTTACTAGCCTGGTACAGCTAGGGGACAGATTGAGCCCCACCGAGAAGGACCAGGTCAGACAGCTTCTGTGGGAGAAGCAGGCGACGTTCTCCCAAGAACCTGGCTACACTACCCTAGCTGTACACAAGGTAGAAACCCCTGGACAGAACCCTCTACGACAACCCCCTTACCGTATCCCTGAAGCAGTCCGAGAAGGAATGCGGAAGGAGATACAGGAGATGACCCAGCTTGGGGTCATCGAACACTCCGATAGCCCTTGGGCTTCGCCTGTAGTCCTGGTGCCCAAGAAGGATGTGACTACCCGGTTCTGTGTGGACTACAGGCGCCTCAATGAGCGGACCACCACTGACGCCTACCCGATGCCCCGGGTAGACGAATTGTTAGATCGCATTGCCAGAGGACGCTATCTGGCCACTATAGACCTGTGCAGAGGCTACTGGCAGATTCCCCTGGCCGAGGATGCTATCCCCAAGTCGGCCTTCGTCACCCCATTTGGCCTGTACCAATTCAAGGTCATGCCATTTGGGATGAAGAATGCACCAGCTACCTTTCAGCGTATGGTGGATAGACTTCTTGATGGATTCCAGGAATTTGCTTGTGCCTACCTGGATGACATTGCGATCTACAGTGAGTCCTGGGAGGAACACCTGGTACATGTAGGGGTAGTACTGGACAAAATTCGGGCCGCTGGCCTGACATTGAAGCCAGAGAAGTGCCATTTAGGTATGGCTGAAGTGCAGTACCTGGGTCACAGAGTGGGGTGTGGGAGCCAGAGACCAGAGCCAGCCAAGATAGAGGCAGTAGCTAACTGGCCCACACCCAGTGTTAGCCTTCCTAGGGACAGCAGGGTACTATAGACGCTTTGTCCCCGACTACAGCACTATTGCTAAACCCCTGGCTGACCTGACAAAGAAAAATCTCCCTAAGCAGGTCCTGTGGTCTCCAGCTTGTGAAGCTGCCTTTCAAGCACTCAAACAGGCTCTTGTGAATGCCCCTGTCCTGGCTGCCCCAGTCCCTAACAAACGTTTTCTCGTCCATACAGATGCTTCCATGTATGGACTGGGGGCTGTGCTGAGCCAGGTCGGGGAGGATGGAGGAGAGAACCCTGTCGTATATCTCAGCAGAAAGCTGTTACCCAGGGAAGTGAGTTATGCGGCAGTGGAGAAGGAATGTTTGGCCCTCGTGTGGGCATTGAAAAAGTTAAGCCCTTATTTATATGGACAGGAATTTTCCCTTGTGACGGACCACAATCCCGTTGTCTGGCTTAACCGGGTCTCAGGAGACAATGGCAGACTGCTGAGGTGGAGTTTAGCACTACAACTTCACCATCAGCTATCGACCCGGTAAGCAGAACGGGAATGCAGATGGATTGTCCAGGCAAACCGACATTCTTACCACCTCCTAGTCCGGTCATCCCCACGTTGACCCGCCAAAGGGTCAAGCCGGGTCTGCCGGAGTGTCCCACAAGGGGAGAGCCGTGTGACAGATTCACCTATATTGCTGGTTCATCTGTTTCCCTTTGTTTCGCTGGATTGCCTGTTCGTATGCCCCTGTTCGTGTAATTACAAAATGCCGATTGAAACTACCGAACGAACGACCACCCAGGAGAGGAGTGTGCTGCTGGTTAACCTCTTGGCCCCAATTAGAACGTTGTGGTTAACCGCAGACACCTCTCCATTCCATTCGTACGGGTGGTCGTCGTTCGCATGTCGACCACGAGGCAGCGGCCATTTTGGGACACGAGAAAGCGTAGCGGTGTTCGGTACAAATTCTATGGAACTAAAAACAGACACTTTAATCTACCGAGCACCGCTGGAAGCTGATGCCCCCCTTCTATTTCGACGAGGCATACGAACGCCGGTCTGTTCGGGAGTTTAGTGCATTCGTGTGGACCTTTACCCAGATAGCCGTCCCATGGAGTCATTCGTATACCGAAAGACTGGTGAAAGACTTTGACTCCATGGCGATTCGACTAGATACATCGGATCTGAGCGCTATTCGGTGGAAATATGCACTCAGATCCAGGCTGTCTGGGGATACGTTATACGAACTATATTCATTCGGTATTTTCTGAGTTATGTATTTTAATGTATTTTTATTACTGTGTTTTAAAATGGCGATGGTCTCTATCCTGGAATATTATTAGGTTTCTTCCCAATTATCTCCGAGGTAGAGAAGATGGATTTATGGGTAAGAGGGGAAGGGCTTATATTGAAGCCACTGCGATTGGCTACTGTACAATATGTTTTACAGTCTTCCACAAGGTCCCCTCGGGGAGTGTCCACCTTGTGGAGACCTGCATAAATACCGGGCAGGTAGCGCCCATTAAACAGAACCTTATTTGACCCTCAAGACGGAGCTTGGTCTCGTTTGTGGGGGAATTACTATTGGGACAGCGCTTTCGTTATTTTTAGCTGTAGAAGGCGTTCGACTGTTTTGCTGATCGGGAATTGCCGTGTTCGTGAACTTCGTTCGGGAGTTTGGCGGTCGGCTGGATATAAACTGCATTTCTGGAGAAGGGGATTATTCACTAAACGGCGGCTTCATCTACCTGGCGGTGAGTGTCTTAACACTAGTTATCACCGAGCTACCAAGTACTTTGCCGGGACACCATAAGCACTTCCAGGCCTTAGCCGCCGCAGCTTGGCTGGGGTCTTGCCTCCTCCTCCCACCTTGGATCCAGCTCCCAGTGGTTAAAGCTCACCTAGCAAAGATTATAGTAGGTATAGCAAGAACTAGAGCATTCCCCCACTCCCCCCGCCATATTTGAGCCAAGGCTTAATGCTGGGTAGTTATTTGTTCAGTGGAAGCACAGTCACAGAATTTATACATGTCACAAACTCCTCCTCTGTGCCTGAGAGATAATTGAGTCAGGAACTGTACAAACTCATTTATCTCCAGGTACATAAAAACATAAAATTTTCAAACACCCCAAAAGTACCCCCAAAATCCATGGAAACCCCATAAGGGTCAACCTCTCCAAAATCACTCAGATCGGTTCAGTGGTTCGGATTTCCCATGTAAGTCAATTTTTGACCGACCACACAAGGGGCTCCTGCCTAAAACAGTTCCATAAGAAAAGTAGTAGCAGTCGGTCAGTTTTGGTAGTATAAAAATGAATACTGATAACTAGTATAATACCTAATATAATATGAAAACTAGTATAATACCTACAATACAAATGCTGGTATTTTCCTCAGTATAAACAGAGATTACTCTGCAATACCATTACCGGCCAGTAGGGGTCGCTGTGTGTTTGGAGAGAGGCAGGGATAGGAAGTTACAGCATATACCTGCATCTCTCCACTCACTGATCCACGTGGGAGCAGCTACACAGCACAGAGAGTCCAGACAGCAGCTCCCAGCCTACAGAGACAGCCTGCAGCTCAGGGAAGTGAGACATGGGGTAAAGGCTGCAGGGAAACATGGGAACACCAGGGGACCCTGTGAGACATGGGGACAAAGAAAAACCTCTGGGAACGCTGAGACACTTGGGGACACTTGGAGATGCAGACACACATGGGACATTGAGACACTAGGGGACATTGAGACATGGAAACGCTGAGACACTAGGGGACAGAAGGAGACATGGGGACACAGACAGTTGGGGATGGGGACATACAGACATGGGGACACAGACATACATGGCGACACTGAGACATTGGGAAACAGACATTTGGGGACATTGGGAGACATGGGGACACTGAGGCACTAGGGACACAATGTCCCCATGTCTACCAGTGTCTCAATGTCCCTAGTGTCTCAGTTTTCCCATGTCTCCCAGTGTCCCTAGTGTCTCAGTGCCCCCATGTCTCCCAGTGTCCCCTTGTCTCCCAGTGTTTGTGTCCCCATGTCTCACAGTGTCCCCTTGTCTCCCAGTGTCTGTGTCCCCATGTCTCACAGTGTCCCCTAGTGACATGGGGACACTTGGAGACATGGGGACACAGACACTAGGGGCCACTTGGCAACATGGGAACACTGGGCGACATGGGAACACAGAGACATGAGGACACTGGGAGACCTGGGAGACAGGGAGACACTGGAAGCAATCCATCTATACAGCAGAATTAAACTTTAAGTAGTTTTTTTGGTGATTTTACAGAATTTTCTCATATTTCACTCCTTGTGATTTACATCATGTGATGTCACGCATACATAATAATTATTGAGGCCTGTATTTTTTCCAAGAAAAGTGGCAACCCTAACTACTCTTCCCATACTCTTGCTTAAGTATGAAAAATTAAGAGGGATATATGGAAACAAAACTTGAGTGGACTGGTTGACAATAAAATTAGTTTAGGCAATGCTGACTTTGGTCTCTCTAACACTGTGGCATGTTCCCTTTTTTCTACACTCACTACATACAGCTTTTCTCTGTCTCAGACTGTATACCAGGATCTGCTAGTAAGAAGGTAAGGAGATAAGTGGACATGTGAGTGCTAGGGGATAGTCCTTAGAAAGCAGTGAGTGAGCGCATAGTTAGACGCATGTGAGCCAGCATGCCTCCATTTTGGGCATGTTCTTCCCTTTCGGGAGTTCTGGTTACGTGATCCGCGTCAGTGGCCCACCCTTTTACACTGCCCATTGACTTCCTGCTTCACTGGACACTGCTGTTAGGGGGTATGAATTTATTTGAAAGGTGAAAGCATGAATTAGAGAGAGATTACCATATTTTAAGAGAATCTGAGTTTTCTTGTAGCTGCATCCTATTAGTATCCCTCCGGCAACATCTCCACCAGATACATAACGCTTGAGAGGTATGACTGTTTTAGTGTTATTGGTTGATAAGTAAAACAAAACCCCTCTTTGATTGCAGTAATTATGGTGGTTTTTCCCTTCCCTACAGTGATTATGGTGTGGTTCTCCTTTCTGATATATTATTGCAACGAAGGACTTCATTTTTCCCTTGTCATTGCTTGGATTTTATATTCTCCCTGGTGTATTCGTGGATTGGTTTGGTGAATTAAACTGATATTACAGCCAGGTTAATGTTATTCAAGCAGACGAACAAACTGGCGAACGACCGACCACCCTGCATGTGGAGTGTGCTGCTTATTAACCACCCAGAAGCTGTGGTTAACCGCAGCTTAATTGACGAACGGCTGGGTGGTCGTCGTTCGTATGAATGAACACGTGGTGGTGACCATATTGTTTAGCCAAATGTGCTCAGTTGTGTTTTGTCGTCGAACGCCTGGAACTAAAATCGGACACTCAAAGGCACGAACATCGCTGGGACTTCCACCTTCGTGCGTTCGGCTAAAATCCACACATTTCTTGAGAACAATCTACCGAATGAGACGCATCCAATGGAGTAATGCATGAACAGATCCATTCGTGCAATTTATACATTATGTGGACAAGAAGCCTAATTCTCTGGAACTTTTTTGGGCATGAAATCAAGCGTGCAGTTGGTCAAATGTCACTTCCACAGAATTCGGGAACCCCTCCTCTGATCTGGGTGATTTTTGGATATGTTTTTCGCCCAGATCAGAGCTATCCAGGTATGTATAATTTATGAGGATATGTTTGAGTTTTGGGGTGTATGTCTGTGGATAATTAAGTTATTCCATTAGCTAGCTTAATGATATCACAGACAGAGGGGAGTATTGCTGACTGTATGTGGGAGCATTACTGTGTTAATTATTGTTCCTATTGGTTTGTGTCCCTTTTGTCCCTGTGTTCCATCAGGTCCAGGGGGTGTGCCTCTGGCCTGAAAATGTGTATAAAAGAAATGCCTTTGTGCTCAATAAAACAAACCTTCTTACCCTCAACTCTTACCGCAGCCTCGTCTCGTGTTGTAGGGAACAGCTATAACTGCTATATCACTGCTAGCTCTTGTAAGAGCTCTCTTCAGGATATCGGGTTGGAACTCTGAAGCGCTCTCCATCTATGGGAAGAAGGCTGTCCAGATGATAGATACCCTCACTCTATAAGGGTAACCATCACGATAAGATTCTGTACTTAGGCCCCTCATAATTATTAGCACCAGGCCCACTGGGCTCTTAATCTAGCCCTGATATGATCTCATTACCTTTCCCTCACCAGTGTTCCCTTTCCTGTGTAATAAGGAATTTCTTTGGTGCATGGTGGCAAGGGATTTTGCTGGGTTAGAAGATGCAGTCCATCAATGATATGAACACTTAAACTGAGGTTCTACTGTTGTCTATTTTCCAAATTTAGAGTGGGCTGCCCACCTCCACCCCACTGACATTTTTGCATAGGTGCAAGTCTTTAGTTTTGCTAGACAAAAAGGGGTAAAATGGGTCGCCTGCCTTTCTCCTACATTTTTTGACAATTTGTTAGAAAAGGGACATAATTGTAAGGGCCTCATTGCTCTAATCTATGTGTAGGGAAACCTTACTTATGTTACTCAGTTGGAGATGGATCTGAGGAAGTAACAGGAGGAGGGGTTCAGGAAGACATTTTGGAAGCAGCCCTCTACTGTTTCCATTTGTTTGGGGTGAAAATACAAATGGTTAAGATCATGTTGTTATTGTATACCAACCTGTGGCAGAAATGCCCCTGCCACATGTTCTTTGTTGGGCCTGCTTGCCAACGTCCTGCCTCAGGACTAGGGCCCTGTGATAGACCTGGCTATAATACTTTAAAAAGGCTCTGTTCGTGCAATTTGGATTATATGGTTCAGTTCCCTAACAGCCGCACGAACCAGAGACCACCCAGGAGCTTGTTAAGCCTAAATGACAGTTTGTAACACTTACCATCGCAGTGTTCATCTGGGTGGCCACTAACGCATGAACGACCACAAGGTGGCGGCTATCTTGTTCCAGCGAACACAGGCAGCGGTGTTTGGTCATCAAGTTCATGGAACTGTTTTTGGACAATGAAACTCCCGAACACCGCTGGACTTCCAGGATCACCTGCGTTCAGTTCTACACAACTTAGAAGGGTACTGTTCAGTGGAAACGTTCCCACAAATAGGGCGAACAAGCTCCAGAGTAAGAACATTGACTATGTTTGGTTTTTAAACTACCGAACTAGACCAACCGCAAGCCCTGATTCTCTGGAACTGTTTTGGACATCGAACCATGTGTGCGGTCATTTAAATAATGACTTCCAGGAAATTCCCGAACCCCTGAAGTGATCTGGGTGATTTTTGGATATGTTGGTCACCCAGAACAGGGCTATGAGGGAATGTAACTTTTATAGGGGTTTTGTGTGTTTAACCCCTTAAGGACCAAACTTCTGGAATAAAAGGGAATCATGACATGTCACACATGTCATGTGTCCTTGAAGGTATTTTTGGGGTTTTGTAAAAATATATATTTTCTGTGCGTGGTGATAATTGAGTTTAATACAGTGCTTGACTCTATTATCTCTCAGGCACAGGGGAGGGATTATCTTGTTTTGTGTTGGAGTGTCCTGGACCTGAGAGCCAATGTAATCGTGTGTATGTTTTTACTGTAGTCTACTCTCAGGTCCAGTGGGGAGTGCCCCTTGCATGGGGATCTGCATATAAGGCCAGTTGTGTCTGCCAAAAAAAAGAGTTCTGGTTTACCCTTCAACACAGAGTCTCATCTCGTGCTTGTAGGGGAAAGCTATACCAGCTATAATCCCTGCTCTAGGGATTGTTCTTTGGATTGCTATAAACACTGC